>PVIR01002626.1:84467-100157 GCA_004026965.1 Petromus typicus
CCCCGGTAACCACATAACAATACTGGGTGTGGAGACCCACACCCAGCAGCAACCAGTACCACATACCACAGTGCCGGGCGTGGTGGCTCACGCCTGTAATCCCAGCACTCGGGAGGCAGAGGCAGGAGGATTGTGATGTGAGTTTGAGGCTCAGCTCAGGGCCAGCCTGAACCACAAAGCGAGACCCTGTCTCAAAAAAACCTAAAAAAAAAAAAAAAAAAAAAAAGAAAACACATCCAGCCTAGAGAAAGGAGTCTCTGTGAGCTGACAGGGCTAACACCGTAGCTGAACCACTGGTACTAATGCTAACCACCAATACTAATCCACCGGTGGCAGCAAATGGGGCCTTTCTGTCAAAGTTTTGCTTTCTCCCTCACAGTACTTTTGGTTTCACAGCATACAAGTCCATTTTATGGTCTTAAAAATCCTCTGTATGCAGCCTATTCACCTTTCTCCCTCTCCACCAATGCTGGGGCTATTGCTCTTTACTGTCTCCATAGCTCTGCCCTTTCTGGAACACCTTCCTTGAAATCAGGTACGTGTCGTATTTGCACGTGGCTTCTTTCCAGTCTGCTCATGGTTGGACCGCTCCCTTCCTTCTAGCTCTAAATTAAGTCCTCTGTCTGGATGTACCACAGTTCCCTTCTACCTATGGAAGGACATTTTAGTGACCTCCAAGTTTTGCTTACTATGAACAAAATTGCTATCAACACCTATGAGCAGGTTTTTGTGTAAATATGAATCCTCAACCCCTTTGGGCAAATCTGAGGTTTCATTTTATTCTTTTGCGGGCTGGGATGGAACCCAGGGGCTCACACATGTGAGGCCAGCACTCCATCACAGAGTTAAACCCCGGGTCTCTGAGGTTTCATTTTAGTACATCAAATTAAGCTGACTAAACCACACCACACTAGAAAAATTCTAATTCATCTTGTTATAGTTGCGAGTAGGTCCCTAGAAAGGACTCCTTCCGTCAGTAGGACCTAAGCTATCTTCTAGGGTAAGTGGCTCACTGAAAGTCAGGCATGATGAGTTCAATCTATGTCCATCACTTTCTGGCAGTTACTGTTGCTTTATACAAATTACATCTTGGTGACTCTCAATTTGCTAATGTGGAAAACAAGACAATAATCCTTAACCCAAAGAAGCATTCTAAGGGTTCAGTGAGACCCTACCGAGAAAGTGCTGAGCATTATCTCTGCTAACAGCGAGTGCCCTTTAGGTGAGCTGCACTCATGACCCGCACTTGCTGCACTAATGCGATTCTTGCAGGGGCCTCGTCCGCAAGCTCTTCCCTGTTCATTGTCCTATTCAGCTAACAGCTTCAGACTCACATCATCCCCACCGCTGGCCAGTGACCGCAGCAGTCGGGTCAAGTACTGAAATACGTTCAGCTGGATGGCCATGCCTCCTGTCTTGCGCACTACACTGCTCGTCTCTTCCGGGTTCAGGGTGTGACGCAGGAGAGCCCAAGCCAAAAGCACGGGGGCGTGATGAGGGATGTCCCCGAAGGTCATCATCAAATGGTCCATATCCTGGTAAAGGGAAAAAGAACTAGAATGGAGATTCCTCCACAGGACTCTTCACTGTAATCAATAAGCACATCATTTATCCAGAGAAGCCTCACTTTCCCTTTCTGATATTCCCCAGACATCTTGCTGGCAATAAACCCCCTCCTGTTACAGCTCAAATCTGTATGCCCCCCACATCCTCATGCTCTTGGAGGTGGGCTAGGGTGAAGTGGCTGACCATGGGATGTGACAGTTGGGTCTAGGAGATGGGGCCTGGTCAGTGAACAAAGGTCACTGGAGGCATGACTGGAAAGGTGTGTCTCCCTCGGGGATGGGGGGACCATGATGCAAGCAGCTCTCCTCCGCCCAGGCCCTTCCATCATACCTTCCTGCCCTGGAGCTGGCCAACTAGACTAAAAATGTGAGCCAGAATAAAGCTCTCCTTTGAGACTGGGTATCAAATATTCTGTCTCAGTGATGAGGAAAATGACAAAAACACTGTTCATTACTCTTCATTTTACCCACATTTTTCTCCAGATATTTTAGTCTCAATTTAAAACTTTAACCATATGTTCAAAATAGAGACTCCAGAAATTTTCATGCCTTGATCTTCCTTTTTTTGTGGTACTGGGGACTGGACTCAGGGCCTTGCACCTGCTGAGGAAGCACTCCACCACTATGCCACATCTCCAGCCCTCTCCTGCCCCTACTCTCCAGGGCTTCTCATTTCCTTTCCACACAACCATCTCAACATTCACTTCTTTTCCTGTTTTTGAAAAGACCCCATGAATGCAGACAATCCCCATGGCGCTGACCTTGGGACACTTTTGTCCCTGTGCCGTTTCCATGAGTGACTAACAAACACAAGGTTTATTCCAGGTCTAATTGTCTAACGATGCAGAACTTCAAATTCCACAACACTGGAAATGTTACACAACAGGACACCTGAGCAGTTAAAAACACACTTACCACAGAAGAGCTGAGAAAATGGAAGGCTCCTCTAAGCTCACCTGACAAATAAGCCCATCCTGAGCAAACTGGTGTAGCTCTCTCCTGTCATCCAAAGCACATTTGTGTAAAGACTCAATGTCCATGCCTTCCACCAGAATGAGCGCACTGAAGTAGCTGGAAAGGACACAGTGTTTCAGCCTCCTTTTGCTGTTCTGAACCTCACGTGAAACACTCAGCCAAGCTGAAGATACTTCACTACAGAAAGTTACCCCGTGAGTTATTTAACATTCTTTTTTCATATTAAGTCTTCTGCTCTTGTCTATGCTTTACACTTCCAGTACATCCTGTGTTTGACACTCATGCGCAGCTGGGCCTGCTGCCCTGGGCAGCACAGCTTTAGTACTAAAGCTTTCTATAGCTACCACTTACCCTTGACCTAGGTAAACCATCCTAGATCTCAGGTGTGAACCTTTGCTATGGTACAGGGAACAGGCCTCAAAATGTGGGTTCATCCAGGGCCATCAGCAGGGAAAACACTGGTTAAAGTCCATAGACAGTGACCTCTTCTTGGCATTTACACAGCTCCTGGCCTGTGATAGCTGTTAAACAACTATTTTCTGTTGAATGAATGAACCCTTAGGTAAAGACAGAAAGGAAAACAGCATAGTACTTACTCTAAGAGAAAAACACGTACCCTTTAACCCCAGTCTTTACTTCCTGTAAAACCTGGAATGTGTCAATGCGCCCCGCCTCCATCCAGTACCTATCCCTAGAGCGGCTGTGACGATGTCACTGCTCTAAACGCCGTCCCAGTCTTGTGGGATGCATTCCCTTCAGACTCACCCGATCCGGTCTATGAAAGGGGCCATGGTCTCATCCACCAAGTGTCTATTGGTCTGCCTGCTCCCAAATCCTTGCTCCTTAAACATCTTGGTTAATGCCAGCAGATCACTAGGCGACATTTCAAAGTACGCGTAAAAAAGAAAAATAATTTCTAGCAGCATGGCCTGTTCCCGAAGGCACTGAACAAACCAGCGAGACACTTGGCGGTCGGTCTGCATGACAAATGGACAAAAAAGAATGAAGATAAAAAACACACTTTATTTTTGGTGGGTTTAATTCTTTTTTGTTTCTCTGAGACAGGGTCTCACTACATATTCCAACCTGGCCTTGAACTCCTGGTGATCCTCCTGCCTCAGCTTCCTGAGTGCTAGGATTACAGGTGTGTGCCACTGCACTCTACTAAAAACTACAAAGAGTTTAAATTATTTTCATCAGATAATACCTGGCTGGATACGGAGGTACATGCCTGTATTTCCAGCAGTCAGGAGGGTAAAGCAGGGAAATCATTGTAAGTTTCAGGCTAGTCTGGGATACAGAGCAAAATCCTGTGTCAAAAATAACCAAACAGGGTCGGGGATTTAGCTCAGTGGTTTTGGCACTTGCCTTGCAAGCACAAGGTCCTGGGTTCGATCCCCGGTGGCCACATACAATGTCAGGTGTGGTGACTAATGCCCACCAGCAAACAGTACCACATACCACAGTGCCGGGCATGGTGGCTCATGCTTGTAACCCCAATATCCAGGAGGTAGAGGCAGGTGGATTGCTTGGCTCAAGGCTAAGTTCAGGACCATCCTGAACTGCAAAGCAAAACCCTGTGTCAAAAAAAAAAACCAAACCCAAAAAACGACAAAAAAATGTATCTTAAGGATTACTTCCTCTAACAGTATGTTAATAGTGGACATGCACTGATTATTTCACCATTGCCCTCATCTTTAATGTTGTACAATATTCCACTACATGTAAATATCCTAATTCATTTTACCTAGCCCACCTGTGAGTAATTATCAATCTTTTGCAAATAAAACCATGCTATACAACTGAACAAAAATCAGTAGAGATAGGCCACCAGCCATGGTAGTGTACACCTGGAAACCTGGCTAGCTACTTGGAGGCAAGAGGATCATGAGTTCAAGGCCAGCCTGGGCAACTTAGTGAAATCCTGTCTCAAAATAAATAAGAAAGACAGGCCAAGGAGGTAGCTCAGTGGTACACCTTGCTTGTCTGGAATGCTTGGGCCCCTTTCTTTTGTTAAATATTCTAAACAGCTAATGTCTGCTTTTGTTGATATGTTTTTAATAAAAATGCATTCCATTCAAAACAAAGAAAGGCATCCTACAATCTATTCATGAAAATGGGTTAGGGTTTAGGATAAAACAATCAGACTACTGCCCTACACTCAATAGAAAATGACTTAAAGATGAAATCTTGGGCTTAGAGTACCTTTAACCACAGAGAGAATATTTTAGGTGAGAATGGAAAGTAAGCAAATAGGTAAAGAAAGCCAGGGTCCAGAAGTAAGTATTTACTCCTATTTATTATAAAACTTTGTAATAAAGTCTTCAGTGTTTTGAACTGATAAGCTGATGCTTTTCTGAAGCAAGATAAGCCAAATCCACGCTCAGTTAGTACCTGGCAATCATTTAATCTGCTCCCATGAAGAGCCACTGTTCTCCTCAGGCTACAGTGACCGGACACAAGTCCTACGTACCATGAGGTTCCCACGCGTCTCCCATGTTGGTGCTTCAGTTTTATACAGCTCTTCAAACTGCTGCCTGTATTTTACAACTACTTGCTCCTTGTCCAGTTTATCAACACAGTCTGCATATTCAACCTTAAGAAAAAATAAACAACTCATACCTAAAATGTAAATATTCAAATAAATATGAAGAAGATAATGATTAGTAAGTCTGAATGCTCCAGGATAGAGAAACCCCAGGAGTACTAAATGGCCTTACCCTGTAAGGGTGTCTTTCATCTTGGAAATAAGTGAGAAGGTGTAAAACACAACGAAGAACACAGGTTCTTTCTTCATAATAATAATCTGCTACCTGAGTAGAGCCCAAGGATTCAAAATCAGTAATTCACCTTTCAATGGATCACTTAACACATAAACTGAAAAGTTGATTAAAATTTTGAATGCAGGGGCCGGGGATATAGCTTGGTGGTTCCGGCGCCTGTCCTGCAAGCGCAAGGGCCCAGGGTCGGTCCCCGGTAACCACATACAATACTGGGCGTGGAGACTCAATGCCCAGCAGCAACCAGTGCCACATACCACAGTGCTCACGCCCAGCAGCAATCAGCACCACATACCACAGTGCGGGGTGTGGTGGCTCACACCTGTAATCCCAGCACTCGGGAGGCAAAGGCAGGAGGATTGCTGTGAGTTCAAGGATGAGCTCAGGGCCAGCCTGAACTACAAAAAGTGAGACCCTGTCTCAAGATAAATAAATAAATAAAAATATAAACAAGATTTATAAAAAGTTTTCCATTATCATTTCTCAGAGCATTCAAATAACACACAATGCTATAAACTGACAGGCCAGATACACAAAAATGGCAGAGATTTATGTCCTAATTGCTTGAATTAATATACTACATTAAGTCTCACTATATATTAAATAGGAAGCTAATTCCTTGGTTTTGGAGACAGGGTCTCACTACATAGTTCAAACTGGCCCTGAACTCAAGGTGATTCTCCTGCCTCAGCCTCCTGAGTGCTAGGATTACAGGTATGCACCACCCTGCACAGCATAAATTCCATTTTAAAACAAGATTCTGGAAATTGCTGGAGGGGAAGTAGGGAATATAAGATGAAAAGGAATATAAATTAATTCTGTTGGATTTAAACTTATACAAGATACTCATGAAACAGATCTCAAGGCCAGTAGCTAAAGAATCTCCTAGGGAAAATTTCTCAGCAGGGTTAGCACACAAAGCCTCTTATTTCTCAGCAGGCCAATAATGGTCCTGGTCAAGACCACAATGCTTACCCGGAATCAAAGGCTATCCATGAAACAGGGTGAAAAAGCTGCCACCCAACTGTACCCTGAACGATGGAAAAGATGCCCACTACTGACCTTCAGGACTAAAGCTTGGCTCTGCCTCTCATCTTGCAGGACCGTCTGAGGAAAAAGAGAGCAGTCAAGACACCATCTTACAGGCACAACTCAGTTCCACAGAGAATATGCACAGCTCTACCTCACCCTTCAGGATCATGATGGCCCATCTGCTTCTGCAAACATTTCCTACCTTATTTTTTTTAATCAAAATATCATTGCATAGATATTTTTATTGTATACATAAAATATACATATTAGGTACACAGATATTAAGAATAAAAAATGCCACTCTTGAAACATGAGAAGAAAATAAAAAATACAAATAGAATGAACATAAGACCAAGTATGTATTAGATTTTTTTTTTTTTTTTTTTTTTTTAGGTTTTTTGAGACAGGGTCTCACTTTGTGGTTCAGGCTGGCCCTGAGCTCAGCCTCAAACTCACATCACAATCCTCCTGCCTCTGCCTCCCGAGTGCTGGGATGACAGGCGTGAGCCACCACACCCGGCACTGTGGTATGTGGTACTGGTTGCTGCTGGGTGTGGGTCTCCACACCCAGTATTGTTATGTGGTTACCGGGGAATCAAACCCGGGCCCTTGCGCTTGCAAGACAGGCGCCGGAACCACTGAGCTAACTCCCCGGCCAAGTATGTATTAGATTTGTACTTCACATGTAGTTATAAAACTGGTATTTTAGTGTTCACTTATGCGAACTTGTAGAGCTGATTAAGGATATGTGCCACTAAAGTATTAACCTGAATATTATAAAATAGGTTTTTGGTGGTAATTATTTGTGGGCAGAAAAAAACTTTACTATATGTAATAATCATGTCCCCAGGGACATAATTTAACAGTGAAATTTTTATATTATGGAGAAGAAAGCAAGTGTAAATACCAGCTATTTTAAAAATGCTATCTAAACTATAATGACATTAACTATACATCTCCTTCCTGATCATACTTTATTTTTACCTAAATCTATCCAAACTTGTACTCAATTCCCTCCCATTCTCTTCCAGCCTCAGCTTCCTCACATATAAAACAAGGAGCTGGGCTGGCAGGCCACAACCTCAGTTCCACAATTAGCTGTTCTTTGATCTCTCCACTCCTACAAGTGTGTGACCACATCTCAGCTCAAATGTGTGTTGTGTGTGTGTGTGTGTGTGTGCATGTGTATTTGTTCTTTAAAAAAAAAAAGACTTTAGGAGGTCTTTACTGAGAACAGTTGCATCTGATAACCTACCTCTGCTGAAAGAAGGGGTCCCAACCCTAAATTATCTAAAACCACCAAACAAAAAAACAGGGCAGCAGAGGAAAGGAACAGAACCACACACCTTGAGAGAGTCCACCGTGCCCCTGTAGTCCTCCTGGATGTAACACTGGAGGATCAGCACACTCTGTTCCTCATCAAGACCCTAAGATACAGAGGGGAATGAGGAAGGGCCAGCACAGGCGGCCAAACACGCTCAAGATCTGTCTCTGGACTGGCCCCAGGGCTTGAACAAATGCAAGTCCTTTTCAAGAACTCTATGCAATGGAACAACTTCACACCAAGTAGGAGAAAAAGGGGAAACTAAAATGAAACTTATATGACAAGTAAATTCACAAACCCGAAACAAGCACTCACTTACCAACTACCTTAAAACAGTGTAAGCACATCAAGGTTTAGCTCAGGGAACAGCACCCTGCCTGGCAAGTGTGAGGGGCCAAGTCTGACCCCCAGCACACTCCTCCCAAGCAAACAAACAACCAGCAGCAGGCGTAACCAGGGCTTCCAACATTAAACAGAAGCAGCCACAGACTTAAATACAAACTCAGTCAATGTACAGACCATCACAGGCATGCTGAAGAAAACAGGTATGAATAAAAAAATAGTAAATAATAATAATAATAACAAAATAAATCAGTAAAAGAAAACTATGATGTGTAACAACTAGGTTAAGTATGTTAAGTTTTGTTTTTAGGGTTTGGGGGTTGTTTTGGGAGACAGAGTCTCTCTCTGTAGTTCAGGCTGGCCCTGAACTCACTATGTAGCCCAGGCTGGCCTCAAACTCACAGCAATCCTCCTGCCCCTGCCTCCCGAGTGCTGGGATTACAGGCATGAGCCACCACGCCCAGCACTGTGGTATGTGGTACTGATTGCTGCTGGGGTGAGTCTCCACACCCAGTATTGTTATGTGGTTATCAGGGATCAAACCCAGGCCCTTGCGCTTGCAAGACAGGCACCGGAACCACTGAGCTATATCCCGGCCCAGCTTAGGTAATTTTGATTAGTGACTTTTGGTAAGTAAAGTTATAATCTGGGTATTTCTGAAATATAATATGTTCAATTAAATCCTCAAAATCAAAATCAAAGTAAAATGAGCTCTCAAAAATGAAACAAAATTAATTTTTACTAACGATCATTAATAATAAAACCATGTGAATCCACACTTAAGTAATTTTTTTTTTCCTTGAAGGTCTCGCTACACACATTAGGCCAATCTTGAACTCACTATGGAGCTTAGGCTGGCCTCCTGCCTCAGCCTCCCAAGTGCTGGGATTACAGGAATGCATCACCAAGCCCAGCACACCACAAGTAACAGAAAGTAACGGGGAGCTAATTTTCACTCACCAAAAACTTGCTGATTCTTAAGCCCACTTCCTTCAGTTGTGGAGCTAACTCTTTCTCAGCTTTCACTTTTTCTGCAGAACTTGGGCTATGAAAATAAAGGCGAATCATTTCTTTATTCTCAATTATCCTCTAGTGTTTTAAATAAAA
This sequence comes from Petromus typicus, assembly GCA_004026965.1. Classification (NCBI taxonomy): domain Eukaryota; kingdom Metazoa; phylum Chordata; class Mammalia; order Rodentia; family Petromuridae; genus Petromus; species Petromus typicus. Next base: position 93,593 of record PVIR01002626.1, read on the forward strand.
ATACTTAAAAGATATTTTTAGTATAGGCTTTTTTCCTGTCAATCAAGCGTCTACAAAATACACACACACATTCACCCCTAGACTTTATAACACAGAACTGGTTATGCCTAAGTAATACAAATAATGTACTTATGTTATAACAATATTATTTGTAGATTTGAGGGTTTTTTAAATTTTTTTATTTTTATCTTTTGGTGATGCTGGGGATTGAGACCAGGGCATTGTGCATACTAAGCACGCACCCGGCCATGAGCTACATCCACAGCCCTTTACATTTTTTTTTATGATGAAACAAAGTCTTGCCAAATCATCTGGGATGGCCTTGAATTCACAATCCTGCCTCAGACTCCTTCGGAGCTGCTGAGATTACAGGTGTGAGCCACCACCACACATGAATTTTTTTTTTTTTTTTTTTAGGTTTTTTGAGACAGGGTCTCGCTTTGTGGTCCACCACCACATATGAATTTTTTTTTTTTTTTTAAGGTTTTTTGAGACAGGGTCTCGCTTTGTGGTTCAGGCTGGCCCTGAGCTCAGCCTCCAACTCACATCACAGCAATCCTCCAGCCTCTGCCTCCCGAGTGCTGGGATTACAGGCGTGAGCCAGCACGCCCGGCACTGTGTTATGTGGTACTGCTTGTTGCTGTTGGGCGTGAGTCTCCACGCCCAGTACGCTATGTGGTTATCGGGGAATCGAACCCCAGCCCTTGCGCTTGCAAGACAGGCGCCGGAACCACTGAGCTAACTCCCCAGCCCAACACATGAATTATTTTTGATTCTTACAAATACCATGAGAGGTAAATATATTGCTATCTTCATTTTATAAATGGAATTTTCAACACGGAGAAAGAGGAAACAACTTACCAAAAATCCCACAGCTAATAAAAAGCTGAGATGAAGTTTAAAACCAGGTCTGCTAGTATACACACATGTATGATCAAGCTCCACCAAAAAGGCCTAGAAGTTAGAAGACCCCAGTAACAGTAGCCGTACACATTAGCTCTGTCTAGAAACCTTCCTCTAGTGAAAGGAACCAGGACTTCTGGGAGAAATGACTGGCTCTAGGGCCAACTCAGAAAAATAAAAGATGAACCTAAACCATTTCAAATGCCAAAAACTAAGGAAGTGTTTGAAAAACAAAAAGATGGGGACATGTCAAAAGGATAGACAGTGACCTGAAAGAACTCCAGTGGCCAAAGACAGAATGAATGGTGCTTGCCTCACATGCATAAAGCCCTGGGTTCGAGACCTAATATCCTGCCCCCAAAAGTATAAACAAAGAATAAAATAAATACGTGAGTACAGTGATACAAATGAATAAATGAGTTAGTGGAGTAAGAGAAAGATTTTCCTTGCAGAAAACCCCAGGTAGCATACACACATACTTCCTCCTTCAGAAGTGACTTTAACTCCATGACCACCCACATACACTTAGTAACTCATCTCCAAGAAATAGTGGAGGGAAAAAAGTAACTTTACAGAGGAGAAACTTGGCAAATATTACTTGAATCAGGTGACCACAGTGAACATCAGCAAGGTGCTAAGAAGGTGCTCTTTCCCAAAACTCACACCCAAATCTAATCATGATCAAAACATCAGACAAATCTAAATTGAGGATATTCTACTAAATACCGGACCCTTCCTCCTCAAAAATATTCAAGACCATCAAAATCAAGGCAAAAACCCTGAGGTACTACTATCAAAGTTAAGGGGAGATTAAAGAGACAAGACATCAAAATGCAATGTAGTAACCTAGATTGGCTTCTGAAAGAAAAAGAAAACATTAGTGAAAAAATGGCTTAGTTCTCATTAAAAAAGGAAAAAATGTCCATCTGGCTTCAAATCCCAAGTTGTTCTCCTGCAAAGGGAACACAATGGAAAGCTTTGTGTTTCACCTGCACCAGGCTATAGGTGACAGAACTGTTAAATTGCTTCCCCAAAAACCTAAACACCACAAACCACCATGCTCTGACCCAAAGCATGATGCTGGATTTTTTTTTTAAAAAAATAGAGATTCTCACATTTTACAGAAAATCTACAATATAAAGGCTAATGTAAGGGGTATCAGTAGCTTCTGAAAAAGACAACACAGAATGAGCAGGAACAGACACTGGAGAGTAAGACTGTCAGATTTGAACCCTGGTCTCACCACTTACTAGCTGTGTGACCTTGGGCAAGTTATTTAACCTCTTTGTGCCTCAGTTTCCCCATCTGTAAAATGGAAACAGTGATAATAAGAGTATTCAAATGTGATAAAATAGTTATACTCTTTTTTAAAAGTCTATATATTTTAGATACGTAGTAGAGCATTTACGGATAAAATAGTACATCTGGGATTTATTTCAAATTATTATGAGGGGAAGGTTAATTAACAACAAAAAAAGTTCATTGAGAATAAAGACAGTAAAGAAGGAATAAACATAAGAGAGGTTAGAAGTAGAAGGGAAATAAGGATGACAGGACCATAATGTGTCAATCGGATAAAATCCAGACAGAAAATTAAGATAAATGACTCTAGCCTTATAGACTATATTTTCTTTTTAAACTATTTTACATTTTTTTTTTTTTTAGGTTTTTTGAGACAGGGTCTCGCTTTGTGGTTCAGGCTGGCCCTGAGCTCAGCCTCAAACTCACATCACAATCCTCCTGCCTCAGCCTACCAAGTGCTGGGATTACTGGCGGGAGCCACCATGCCCGGCACTGTGGTATGTCGTCCTGGTTGCTGCTGGGGTGAGTCTCCATGCCCAGTATTGTTATGTGATCACTGGGGATCGAACCTGGACCCTTGCGATTGCAAGACAGGCGCCAGAACCACTGAGCTATATCCCCGGCCCTACTTTACATTTTATTGCTGTTTTCCACTGACCAATTAAAAAAAAAAAAAAAAACCTATATACTCACCAAAAATAAAAATAGTAAAGTCTTTTTTTTTTTTTTTTTTTTTTGAGACAGGGTCTCACTTTGTAGTTCAGGCTGGCCCTGAGCTTAGCCTCAAACTCAGGTCACAGCAATCCTCCTGCCTCTGCCTCCTGAGTGCTGGGGTTACAGGCGTGAGCCACCAAGCCTGGCACTGGTACGTGGTAATGATTGCTGCTAGGCATGAATCTCCACACTCAGTACTGTACATGGTTACCAGGGAATAGAATCCCGGCCCCCTTGTGCTTGCAAGACAGGCACCAGAACCACCGAGCTAAATCCCCGGCCCAAAAATAGTAAAGTCTTAAAGGGTAAGGCTTAAATAGCTTATAAGTGCTTTAAAAAAAATTAGTATGTAGTAAACACTATGAACTATTGGCTCTTATCAGTTTAACACTGCTATTGTCTCATTTAGTGCTCAAAGACAGTGAGCCCTAAATATCAGAAATATTAGATTATATAATAAATGCTCATCTTCAGACATAGGGTCAGAAAACTGGATTTTATATTAAACTTTTAAAATAAATTTTCCTTTCTTTCAACAGACCAAAAAAAAAAAGTCCCATGTTCTTTTTTTATTGATAACCTAATTGCCTTCTCTCTGATCTTGATACCCAGCAGTATCACAGATGTATACATAGGGACAGTTTCATCTATGCCAGCTTCTTCCGGGGAAACACTACTCAGATGCATAGAACAATCATACCTGGGAGGTTTGTAGTAAGAAAGCCCTTCTAATAAACGCCGCCAATGTTTATTCAGTTCTGCTTCAATCTGATCCTGGAAAAGAACAAGGAAATTACACAAAAGCAATTTTAATCGGACTCCAGGATCACACTGAGGATTATATGTCGCACGGAGTCTTTTACCCCTACAACTTAAATCACTTTCAATACAGAAAGTGATTCTCACTGTAATAGTAAGGTATCCCTATTATGAGAATTCTGATATACTTTCAAGTGGTTGCATAATATTTTACCAAGATGCTACATCGTAGTGTATTTACCACTTTTCTAATGTTACATGCCTTTCAGCTGAGTTTAATTCTTCACTGATGTAAATAATGTGCTGAAACACTTTATACACAAAACCTTTTGAGGATTTCCTTCTTTGAAGATTCATTCTAGACACAGAATTATTAGAAAAAGGCATATCAAAAAATACTAACACTCTAAAATGGCTATAATGTTCATTATATTAATTAAAAAAATAACAAGGGCTGAAGATATAGCTCGCTGCAAAGCATTTCATAGCAGACATAAACTCGAGCACTACAAATAAAATTATCACTTTAACATGTTATCCTCACAGGATTAGAACACCCAAGGTCAACCAGTACAACTATTCTTTACTGACTACATACTTAGAAATGTCCTTGAAACCACAGCCTCTCTGACCTAAGTGAGGAGGCTGAAATTAAAAAAGGCAAGTAGAGGGTGAGAGAGCAAAGATCTGAGAATGTCAGCCTGAGGAAGCAGAACAATGTTTGTCTTTCTTTTCAGTAGCTGTTCATAGCACCCATATCTGCACCTCTCCAGGAAAGAGCAGGGGACAAAGGAAAGGGCATTTGGGAAACTTTAGCACCTACCTTACAGCACATGCTCCCATTTCAGCAGAGAGGCAGGGAAGGCATAACTTTATATCAAGTTTTAAGAACAAGAAAAGGTGTTTACTACTTCAAAGAGAAGGCTTAATATAAACTACAAACACCTAAAAATATCTTAAGCCACTCAAGAGCACTACAACTTACCAGTTCTCTCAGAGCTGATCTTCCAAGTAGAATTGTCCATAGTTCTCTACTACTCCTGAAAAATGAGACAGCAAAAGTAATTTTGTTCTTAAAGACTATGTAAGCTTGATGAAACTTGCTCCCAGCTATTTTATCAATTCTTCAGAACTAAAAAAGTCAATGTACAAGACACTTTTTAAAACTTCGGAAAGCAATTCTTTTACTATTATTACAAGTTTGATATTCAGGAAAAATGAAGAAACTAAATATAAGGTTATAAACCAAACAGACAGCATGTTTCAAAAAGTGAAGACAGAGCCAGGAATTTAGCTCAGTGATTCTAGTGCCTGCCTTCTAAGTACGAGGTCACAACTTCAATTACCAGTACCAAAAAAAAAAGAAGACAGCTACCATATTTCAACACAGTTAAGATGCCATTAAGGCTTGAGATGTGACTCACTGGTACACTTGCCTAGGGTTTAAAGCCTTGTGTTCTTTCCAAACACTGTAAAACAAACAAACACAATGCGTGAAAGCCTACACTCAGGCAAATTAGTGAAACCCTGTCTCAGAAATAGAAATGGCTAAAAAGTAGCTCAGTAGTAGAGCACTTGCCTAGCATGTTTGAGGCCCTGGGCTCCTCCATTCTGTATGCCCTCCACACAAAAATTCTATCTCTTCTCTGTTTCCACAATGCAGTGGGAGCCACAAAGATTCTTCTGTGGCACATAAGCCACAAAAGGCTTATGTGTATTTCTGGGCTCTTGTCACCTCCAGAAAATTTTCTAAATACATGATATATAAACCACATCCTCAATGAAGTAAAGTTTAACAGTCATTATGAAGAACACTAGCTTATTTATTTATGAATGGATTCCCAGTAGATGCCACAAGCAAAGTGAAACACAAAATAACAAAAGGTACATGTACATGTCATCCTGGCCTCTAGTGTGTTTTCAACTATACCACACCCCCACCTGCTAATCCCGGGTTCTTTTTTTAATCCCAGTAATCCCCTCACCTCTGGAATTTCACCATATACTTTCTTGGGGGCCAGGGAGTTAGCTCAGTGGTTCTGGCGCCTGTCTTGCAAGCGCAAGGACCCGGGTTCGATCCCTGGTAACCACATACAATACTGGATGTGGAGACTCACACCCAGCAGCAATCAGTACCAATATCACAGTGCCAGACGTGGTGACTCATGCCTGTAATCCCAGCACTCAGGGAGGCAGAGGCAGGAGGACTGCTGTGATGTGAGTTTGAGGCTGAGCTCAGGGCCAGCCTGAACCACAAAGTGAGACCCTGTTTCAAAAAACCTAAAAAAAAACAAAAAAAACAATATACTTTGTCTTCCTGAAAGTTATAAAAGGATAGATGCTATATCATGAGATCCTAAATCAACACCTAGAAGAATAATCTGAATAACACTATTTAGAAAGTCCATCTACAGAGAAAGGAAAAAAAAGTCTCAGTAACATACAGTAAACATTTAAGAAAAAGAATGCAAGCTATATTAACTTTGAGGATAAACTAAAAACATTCTTTCCTTTCTCCAGCCAAGTGTTGTAGCACACATCTGCAACCCCAACACTCAGGAGGCTGAGGCAAGAGGCTCGCCTAGAGTTGAGGTCAACCTGGGCTCCATAGAGAGTTCAAGGGAAGCCTGAATTACAGAACCTGTCTCCAAAAAAACCCTTTCCCATTAAGAAAAAGCACTATGTCCTTGGTTCCGGCGCCTGTCTTGCAAGCGCAAGGGCCCGGGTTCGATTCCCCGGTAACCACATAACAATACTGGGTGTGGAGACCCACACCCAGCAGCAACCAGTACCACATACCACAGTGCCGGGTGTGGTGGCTCACGCCTGTCATCCCAGCACTCGGGAGGCAGAGGCAGGAGGATTGTGATGTGAGTTTGAGGCTGAG
>PVIR01002627.1:0-99772 GCA_004026965.1 Petromus typicus
CTGCCAGTGCTCTCCGAGCCGCAGACGGACCAGCCGGGCCGGTGAGTTCGTTTGGTGACCCTTCTAACCTTCCTTGTCTGGTGCAGTCTATTGTTACTCTTGGATGATACACTATGAAAAGCAAGGATTTTCCTTGTGACGCTGCAGCTTACTTCAGTTCTGCTTTCCCACAGAACTCCCTATCCTGGCTCCTGTCTCTGGTTGTCAGATGCCTTTTCCACTAGGAAGTTGTCACAATGGAGAACTCTCACCCCCAACTTCAGATGAATAGCACCATGTGCCACCTCCACGGAGACTGTCTGGTGTCATCATGAGTGACCCGATTAGGACTGTGCAGTTGTTAGTTATCGAAAAGTACTTCTGAGGCCTTTGAAGATTGATGGCTTTCTGGTGTGGGTGAAGCTTAGCTCAAAACGTGTAAACGAGCAGCTCCCGCTCGCTTGCTTCCTTTCTTCCTCTTGATGTCTGCACACTGCAGGTGTGCAGCCTTTCGGCGCTGACTGTGAGCCCTGCCCTGCCTACCGGCTAGTAGACACAAGATATTCCTACGCGAGGGCACAGTCGGGTCTCTGAGTAAGTGACAGGCAGGAGTTGCATCTGAGCTCTTTGTCACACAAGTGCTAACAAACATAAAATGCGCCACAACAGTTAAACACTTGAATGGACTGCAATGTGCTTTTCCCTTGGTTTCCCTAAAACAGAAGAAAATGAAATGCCTTGTGCAAAAAATAGGTTACACTTTTCCTGGTTGTTCTGAGAGACCACTTTTGGCAATTATCACTTTAGGCTAGGAAAAATCCCCGAAGGGTCTCAGGCTCAGGCTGAGCCCGGCACAGCCCAGGCCCCTCCCAGGCGTGTTCTCCTTTGCATCCAGACAGGTGGGGGCTCTGAGTGCTAGGCCAGCCGAGGCTCCTCCGGCTGATGTCCCCGGGGCTAGTTTTCAGGGCTGTCATGGGGAAAGGGGGGATATCAGGGTGGTGGATCACGGGATAAGATTTACAGATGGTTGGCTTTCGCCTGTGGTGTGGAGAAGTAGTCAGAATGGCAAAGAAATTCCCTTGTGGAAAGAAGTCTTCCTCTTGGCCTCTTGTGTCTGTTTAATCTTTGGCAGCATAGAGCAGAGTGTGATCCTCCAAGGCAGCTCCCTCCCAGCGCTAAGCTCCCTTTTGCCTCTCCCTTGTCCCCACGCGGCTCACCCCGGAGCATTCCGGGGACACCAGTGTCTCCTGGGGCACCCTCTCCTGGCAGTGCCTAGTTGGCCGACAAGCGACAGGCTGGCCTTCCTTCCTTCCTGTTCTCTGCCAGTGCTGTGCGTCCAGAGGAGTGTCATGACAGCCAGCTTCCCTGACCTTTCTTGGCCTGGGGAAGCCACTATCATGCCATTGAGGACTGCTGTCTGGTGCTCTAGACGAGAGAGCCAAGAGGCACACAGTGGGACCGGAATCTTCCAGAATGTCTTCTCTGTCAGGCTTGAGGTTGAAGGGATGCGGAGATGAGGAGAAAAAAAGTGCTGTGGGCCGAAGCTGGTGCAGGTGACAGTGCGTCTGGGTAAGGCAAATGAGAGGCAGTGAGTGACTCGGAATGGCGTCACGGCGGTCACAGCGGCCGGCCTGGCTCACACGAGGGTCCCGGGCTTGGCTTTTTCCTGCCCGTACCACTGGACGTCCACTAGTTCTGGATAGAGGGAGGAATCCAGGAAGCAGCTGTCACTATAGCTCCTGTGGGGGTCAAGAAGGGAGACAGACGTGAGGGGCCTGTGTGCAGCGACCTGCCCCCGACACCGCCCTCCTAGCGAGTGAGGCTGGCACTCCCCACAGCGCCCGCCCAGGAGAGTGTGCCCAGCATAGCAGAGGCCACGGGGGGGGGGGAGAAGAATGGGCACTAACGCTGAACATGGTTCTGTCCAGTCTCGCCCACACCCTGGGCTCCCCAGAGAACCTCAGGACCCTCAGCACTGGCTCCCCTGAGACACACAGGACTTAGCCACGGTGTTCTCAAGAGTCTCTGAGACTGATAGACGCAGCCAGGCCGGCTGCCCTGGCTGTGTGCCTCAGGATGGCTTCCCCAGAGGACACGCCAGGGTTGTCTCCATGAGACCCGAGGGGGACCAGATTTCATGGTGGTTTTTATTTAGAAACAGTATTCTAAGTGTGAGCTGATATTCTGAACTGAGTTCCAATGCTCTTTATTCTACATCACTTATACTTTTCACTATAAGAGAGAATTTCTTGAAAAGGTTGAGTGGAGGCTGGGTATGTAGCTCAGTGGTGTTTAGCATGCATAGGTCCTACATTCCAGGTAAGTTTATACAAGAAAAGAAAGGCTTCATGTGAGCATCACTCCTCAGACTGAGTAGAAGTAATTACTAAGGGTTAAGAAATGACCACACAGACACGTGGAAGCCAGTGATTATTCCTCAGGATCATCCTTAGCAGACAGCTGCTCTCCATGGACCCTAAACCAGCACCTCCAGTTCCATTCCCCAGGCTGATGTCCCCCTGCCCAATGCTGAGGTCACCATTGGGGCCAAGGGACAGGGTGTTGCATTGTGTACCGACTCCACACGAGGAATGGAAATGTTATGTACTGTGAATATGTACCAATAAAATTTAAAACACCTAAAATTAGATTCAAGGAGTTTAAAGAATATTATTTTTAAATTTCACAAACAGTTTACACTAATAATTAGTCATTCTTATCTCTTCTATCTCATTTGCTAGCTTTTCTAGGAGTGAAGGTACTTTGTAAATGTTTCTCATCTGGCCTCAAGAAAAAAAAAAAATCCCCAAAAACTAGAAAATTCCAAGACGTCTGTGAGTTCCGATAGATTTTAATGAGCCTTGAGTGTGGCTCACTGGAGATACACTGAGTTAATTCTGTTTAAATGTGGCCCCCTTGGAGGTGCAGTTGTGTTCAGGTGGTGAGCAGAGGAGTCTGTTACACCCACCTGCAAACATTCTCTGCACCCTGGGGTCGATGCCCTCCTGCCAGCACACAGACGTGGGCACGGCCCGGTCTGCCAGGGAGACTCACAGTTCCTGCTCAGAGAGTAGGTAGGACTGAATAGTGGATCTGATGCCACAAGGCTGTTGGTTTCTTCTGAGTGAGGCCACTGGGGGCAGAGTACACAGAGAATGCGGAGCCCTGGCCCGAGTGGCTTCTGAGGCATTCTGCCAGCACACACTACTCGCTTAAGCTTACTGACCCAATCTCACTCTGATTGGCAATTTGCTCCTGATACAACCATGATCTGGATCTCTCCAGGACAAACCTGTCCTCAGGAACTGCTCAGCCCAGACCTGTAGCAAAGCCATACCTCCCTCTCCACAGCTGGCAGAGCTGGTGGCTGCCCTCCCTCCACATCAGAGGGCGGGGCTGGGAATGTAAGGTCTTTGGGGAGGAATTTCAACAAAAGGATGAATTTTATGAATTGGCTTTGTAAATGTACATTTCGTCAGTGGCTTACCCTATCTCACTGAACGCTGAGCAACACTTTCTTGTCATATTCAATAATAATTGAGGAATAAGATTTGACTTACAAAACTAGTTGGGGAGACGCTGCACAGTGCTGCAGGGGTCACAAAGCCCAGGACACTGGACCTTTGGATCCAGCCTGGCCTGGCCTGCGCTGCTGCCCACCACTCATTTGAAGACTCACTTCAGGGTGACTGTCTCAAAGCCAAACCAGATGCTAAGTCCCCACTTCCATCCCCCTAGCGCCCTCAGCAAAGGCATTGCAGGCGGAAATGGCAATTTCTTTATTTTCTAAACACTGCTCTCAGGATATTGCCCTCTCTCCACCAGGGCGTGAGGTGCCCATCTTCGTCTTCCCTCGAAGGCTGGGCTGCTCCCCTCAGCCGGCTGTACCCTGCTTGGCTTTCGGTTTGTCTATAATCTGGTCCTAATTTACTTCTCAGGCTGCAGTTCTGCTCTCTCTATAGCAAAACGAGGCTGTGCGCATGCGGGCGGCCTCTTGCAGACCCTGGTGCAGCCTCCCTTGCGGAATGCTGCCTGTCCCGCGAGTCCTCTGCTCCCCGGATCTCTGCAGCCCTTGGTATACACAGGGCTGTTTCCCTGCTCCTCGCCCATCTCCTGACTGATTTCCGGACTGCTGACTGGAATTTCAACTGCAACGCAGTCTCTCACATGGCTCCTGGAATAACAATGTGAAATGTGGATTCTTTTTTTTAATATGATAAATTTACAACTTTTTATCTGCTTGTGCATGGAGTCCTGGTCTTTCTAGATACCCTTGAAATGCTATTTAATGGAGTCCTGGTCTTTTTAGATACCCTTGAAATGCTATTTAATGCTGATGCCAAGTAGTCAATAACAGTCTTAGGGTGCACAGGGCTAGGAACCAGCCCAGGTGTTGCCGCTGACCCTCTGGGGTGGCAGCAATGTGCACTCGACTTTGCCAGGGCTGCCCGGGAGGGAGCCAGCTATCACTCGATGCGAGGTGCGATCACAGGTGACATCAGGTACTTCTGGATCAATGCATTCTGACCTTTGCCTTCTGAAATCCAGACTGCAGCGCTGCCATTTTCGTGGACACAGATGAAATGACTAAGCCAGCAAACCTCTCTCTGCACAGAGGCCGCAAAGGCCCAACACTTACTTTGGGGGTTTTCGAGAGAAGAAGCATTGGCAACATCCCACATCTGACTAAGGACACATGAACAAACACAGAGCTCCACATGGACCCGGAGATAAGACATAAAAGAAGATGGCCTTCCCAGATGCTTTCTTCTGGGGATTACAACATAGGCAAAGGCAACGCCTCTGCGGCACACGCAGGCCTGGACGCATGCGCAGGGAGACAGGACACCCTTACGGTACCTCTATGCATCGGGACTTTGGTGAGTTGGAGACTCAGACCCATCCACGATGGGCGAGTTTTCTGTTGCTTGTCTGAACACAGGAAAGCAAAAGAGGAAGAGAAGAGAGGTCATGTTAGAGAGGAGTCGACACAGACATCATTAGCAGCATCTTCCCACTGGAAAGATGATCACGGGGCATCTTTTGGTGCCAGCACTGCACTGGGCACCTGCAGCTCTGCCAGGGGGGCTGGCGTGGGTGCTTGTTGTGGCCTCACTTCCTGAACATGGGGAGGGTACTTCCCATCAGTAGTAATTCGGTGCAAACTGCAAAAGTTACTTCAAGGACCCTAAAACCTTTTTGTTTTGGACTTGTCTGGGACCCTCACTAGCTGAAGGTGGTGAAAGAGGCAGATGTCAAGCCCACGTCAGCGAGTCGCCATGTGAGGGTTACACATTTCACAGCCTACTGCCAGTCAAACAATGCATCTGTGTACTGGGGTCATGGGACCAGGTGCAGACTTCCCTCTGGAGGGAGAGTTCAGAGAGGACCCTGGATCTGAAGCATCCCAGAGTGTGTGTGTCATTCTTTTACAACTCCTGGGGAGACCAGCAGACCCTCAGCCCTGCCAGGCAGCCTCGTTGCAGGACCGCGGGTGGAAAGGAGTGCCAGTGTGGTCGGTGGCCTGCTGCAGAGACGGGCAGCTGCTGCGAGAAGATGGGAGAAGAAGCAGCCACAGCCACAGATGCTCTTCACTCAGGAGTGGGCAGTGTGGGACAGGCCATGCGAAGATGTTGGGCATGAGCCCCGTTTCTGACTCAGTAGGGGTATTGAGAATTTTCACTCGGGGAAGATCCCTCGCGCTGCTGGTGGTGGGGTCCCCATTTTAAGAATCACTGGCAGAGCGAGAAAAGGCAAAGTTTTGGGTCATAGCTCCCGAGGTGTGATTTGGACTGTATTTCTCCGGACCCCCAAGGTACTCTTCTTATGGGGGCTGTGAGGAGTATACGGACCCCTGCATGTCAGGAGGATGCCCAGCGCCCCCTAACCCAGCACAGACCAAGGCCCTGGAGAGGCTGGTGTATGACAGGACACTCAGCTCTCTAAGAGGGCTCCTGAGCTGCAGGCTTGGAGCTGCCATGGGACTGGCTTTCTTCTGGTGCAGACAACCCCCCTGCTTCCCCAGATCGAAACCGGGGGCCCTCATTGCTCTAAGCTTACTCGGGTGGGGGTGGGGCTGACTCAGAGCAACAGGTGAGTCAAAGTGGCCAGGTCCTTCCTCAGACCGGAGCACCCAGCCGGATGCAGACTGCAAGTATCAAGGCTGTGTGTAAAGCAACAGAAGGAACTGGCTTCTGGTTTCATTTGTTTTTCTGCAGGCAGCTTCTGCTTAAGGATCTCAGGCCCCTGGTCCCCTTCGTAGGTTTGACAGGAATAAGTGAGAGGACTGGACAGAAGCCTTTTCTCTTAAGCTGTGCTCTGACCACGGAGAGAGCGAAGAGGCGGGGGTGAGCATGGGACGCCAGGAGCTCCCCTGGAGTCCGCCTGGGTCTCATCTCAACACCATCAGCCACTGTCTGCAGCTGGGATCAAATCCCGCCTCCACTTCCACCTCCCCAGGTCTCAAGGGGCCGTGCCAGTTCACCCCCAAAAGAAAAGAGAGGCAAAAGGCGACAGCATTCACCCGGGTTTCTCAGAAGGCAGCAAGCTCCCCCTGTGACCTTTCTCCGACCTGCTGGCCCTACCTAGGTGCTGGAAGAAGAGCCGCGGAAGACCCAGAGGGCGGACTCACCCAGTTTGCCAGGTGAGGGTGTGGTGGGGACTGCTTGGGGGGGTGGCTCCGATTTCACTCGACGGCGTTGAGCTTCTCTGGCTCTGAGGTAAGGCAGCTGCAGGTGGGTGTGGCAGGAAAGGCAGGGAGAAGACAGGTCAGATGGTGAAGGGGCTTCGTAACCAGGGCTGAGGTTGCCACATCTGGGGTGTGGCCAGGACCCCGCAGCAGGGTCTCAGCTGTCCCAGGGTACGTCATAGAGGGGAACAGCTCTGCACCCTTCCCTTCAGCACCCACTTCTCCCCACACCATGCAGCTCGGTGCGGATTCTGGCCTCCCTGGGATCCTTTACTCCTGCTTTGCCCCAGGAAGTGGCTGGCTGCAGAGAGAGATGTCTGCAAAAAGCCCAGAGCCAGCAGAGGCCTCAAGTGAGACAGGTGGGACCTGTGTCTGGCCAGCTGGGAAGCACAGCCTGGGGAATCTTTGGGGTGAAGATTCTGCTCCCCAAATAAGGCCTCAGAGCCTGCACTCTCCTGTTTTACGCTCACCAGCAGCACTTCTGTACACCTCAAATGGCAGGACTCTAACAGACGCCCAGGCTGGACCACTAGGCACCACTGCAGTGCACAGCACACACGTCCAGCTGGGAAAATCCAGTAAGAAGTAAATGCCACTACACTTATGTGTACACTTTGCCTGGCAATGGATTCCTAAATACAGCTTTTTAAAAATTTTTTTGGTCCTGGGGACAGAACTCAGGGCTGCACGTGCTGAGCAGGTGCTCTGCCCCGAGCTGTATCCTCATCCCAGTGCAGCTTCTTAAAATGATCAGCCGGAAATGCATCCCAAAAGACCTACCTGTTCTTAAATAAAGCAAATCTACTAGGTGGGCACCACAGTTTGGATCGAATGTAACTACTCTCACCCTCTGCCACTGACACATACTATGGCAGCTCACAGGACTGGGGACAACCTCCCAGCCACCCATTTGCAGGACTGGGGAATGAGCCCACAGCCTTGCAACCTGCGAGGCAAGCCCTCTGCGTGGAACCTCATCCCCGGCCCTTTTTTATCGGAGACAGGGGTTGAAGTTCCCCAGGCTGGACTTGCGATCCTCCTGCCGCAGCCTCAGGAGTCTCTGCGGTTTCACAGTTATCTCAGCCCATTAGGTCGTTTAAATCGTATACATAATACACTCGCTCGCAAATCTGCCTAGAAGTCCATGGCCGACTCTGCTGGGCAGATTTTTAGATAAACAAGGCAGCTGAGGAAGGGGGCAGGGCGCGGCACACACGGCTGTCGGAAGGTGCCCGCACCCCCAGCGTGCTAAGCAGTGTGGGTGGGCGGGAGGCAGAAGGCCCGGGCCTGGCGGACCTGGCAGACAGTTTATCCTTCAAATCCCCAAGGATATGCCCCCGCAGCCTTTCACCGACCCCTCCTCTGCTTTTACTTGAGCGAGTCAAGTTTTCTGACTGGATTCCTCACTTCTGCCTCAGTCTTCCCTACTCTCCCCGAAGACAGCAATCGGGATACAGAACAAACCCTTCACTACTCCCCAGGGCGGTGCGAGTGCAGACGAGCGTGACAGCCACACAGACTGCACAACCAATGCTTGTTACAATCACTGCTATTTCAGAGAAACCGCGGAAACTTCCAAAGGGAATGAATGGTGTTTTCCATTGTTAAACTCCATTCAGTCTTCGGAGAACAAAAATACAGGGCAGAGGGGTGCGGTGGTGCGCGCCTGTAATCCCAGCACTCGAAGGGGGCTGAAGCACGAGGAATGCTGCGAATTCAAGGCTAGGCTGGGCTACACGGCGAGTTCAGCCAGCCCGAGCTGCAGAACGAGGCCTTGTCTCAAAAAATACATACATACAGAGGTGAACTTTAGTTTGATTATGAAAATTCTCAGGTGCAATGTCCAGGACATTGAAAACACTATAAAACTACATCACTGAATGGAAAGCACAGGAAGGGGCGCCCAACACGTCCTGGCCAGGGTCAAGTGTTCGCCTTTCCCTCCACTAGCCTGTCCCCTGCTGGGGGGGGGGCTGCACCTCAGAACTTCAAGCCTACTCCCACTTCCAGCGGCTTTCCTCCCTGGCTGCAATACGGGTGCCAAACCTACTAGAGTTCCTCTTCATGAAAAGTCCCACCTTTGGCTGGAGAAAGCCCCAGAAAAAACTCTCTTGGACATCTGACCTTACAGGGAGAAGGGGACGGAGAGACGGCGTGTGGCCCTCCGGGAAGCTCAGCCCCGGGTTTAGAACGCGTGGGACAGCAGCCGGAGTCTTCCCCACGGACAGCAAGGCCCCGGAACCCCCGGCTCCCTTTCCTCCACGCACACATGTCCAAGCACTGGTGCACAGCCCGGCCACAGCGTAGGAAGGGAGCTGCCTCGGGCCGCAGGTAAATTATGTGGCACCCGTGTGGAAACGACGACCCCTCGTGCAGGTCGCGGGAATAGCGTCGTCCGAGCGCGCGGCTTTTGATGAGCACCTCGCGCCTCTTTGCGCCCTGCTCGTCCAGGTCCCGCGTGGCCTGGAGCCCGGCCTCGGCTCCCACGCGGCGCGGGGCGCTCCTTGGGCCCTCCCGGCGCCCGCTCACCTGACGTGGCCTTGCACATCGGGGGCATCCGGGCGACCCTGCTGTGCGCCACGAAGGTGCTCTGGGAGGACGTGCTGTGCTGCGAGCCGCTGTCCGAGGACGCGGAGCTGGCGTGCGACAGGCGGCCGTGCTCACGCTGCGACGCGCTGGAGCGCTGGTACCACTGGCGCAGCTCGTCCGACACGGCGGCGCGGCCCTTGTCGTGCGCGCCCTCGCGGCCCAGCGATGGAGTCCGCAGGATCTGCGAGCGCGACGGCGTCAGGCGACCCGCGTCGCCCTCGTCGGCCGCGCCGCGCCAGCCCTCGCGGAACAGCCCGCCGGCCGTGTAGGAGTTGGACGTCTTGAACTGCGCCTTGACGCTGTAGTGGCCCTCCTGGTCGCTCTCCAGGCTGCGCACCACTACGGGCGTGGCGCCGCCCTCCACGTACAGCGGGTACTCCTTGATGCGGTACTGCGAGCTGGGCTGGCTCTGGCTGTGCAGGTACACGCCGCCTGTGCCCGCGCCCGCGCCCCCGCCCGCGCCCGCGCCCGCGCCCCCGCGGGCCGCCAGGTTGGGCATGCTGCCCGAGGGCGCGGAGCCCAGCGCGCCCGCCGCCCGCTGCCGCTGCCGCCGCCGCTGGCGCGCTTTGGACGGCGAGTCCTCCGCCAGCGTCGAGTAGTTGGCGTTCATCTGCGCCGGGTAGTAGTGCTCCGAACTCGAGTGGCTGGTGCACGAGGAGCAGTCGTCCATGGGGTCCGAGCCGTTGCTGCTACGAGTCCGCGGGGTGTAGAAGTCCGGGCTCCCGGTGTCGTTCTCCGAGCCCAGGAGCTTGCCCTGGGACTCCAGGCTGGAGCTCCGGTGCCTAAAGTGCAGTGCGAGGCTGTGCAGTCGCGTGGGGCTGATGTCCACCGACCTGCGGGGAGACGCAGCGTGGGCTGGGGGTGGCCGGGCAGGGGTGCCCGAGGGGAACGGACGGGAACCGCCCAGCCGGCTGCACTGGAAGCCAGGCTTGGAGGGAGCTGTGGGCCCGGAGTCTCCCCATCCTCGCTCCGCGAGACTCAGTTGGGATTTCCTCTGAAAAGGGAAGCCCTCCCCGAGCTGTGGCTCCCAGCAGCGCACGCGCTGAGAAAACACGCGAATAAAAAATAACCAAGAAAGCGATTCTCTAGAAAGAAGAGGAACGAGACTCAATATTTGTGCACGTTAAGCCGGATAAACGGCCGTTCTGTAGATTAAAGCTAGCAGGGGTCCTTTAGTACGGTTTAACAAAATTCTACCCCTTATGGCGCCCCTTTTCCCGCGCAAATGTCGGACGTGCAAGCGCTCAGCCGCGCGTGACCACCACTTGGCCGCTTGCACGCTCGGCGGCCGTCGGTGTCACCCGGGCAGACGGCGCCGCACGCCTGGCTGCCGTACAGTCAGAGGCCCTGTGCCGCGCACAGGCAGGGCTGAGCCCGCTCGGGCGGTTGGAAGCCCACCCAATGCCCTCCTGTGCCTGCCTGATTTCGGTTCTTTTTAGAAAACGAGTGTGATTACTGTGCCTCCCTTTCTTGCTCTTTTGTTTGGCTTCTATAAACTCATACCTCCAGAGTTTGAACAGACCTAGAATAAACTCAGGCTTAGGGGCGGCTCCGGCTGGGAAAGCCCTCCTGAGGTCTCCAGGGCTGGGGCTCTCCCGCGTCCCCAGCGCAGCGCGGGCAGGAGTGGCCTCCTGCGGCACCGCTGTGAAGCGGTTGTGCCTGAGCCACAGCTGCGCAGGCCTCGCCCTGGACCAGTCTTTGGGCCTCTGCGAATGAAGGAAGGCCCGGCCGGGGAAGGCAGGCGACCTGCCGCCCACTCACCTCGTGGAATGGACGTAGTGGGGGCTCCGGACGCGCAGGTCTGGGGTGGACGGCACGCTGGACTGCGAGTTCCAGTGCGGCAGGCCGCGGATCGGGCTGTTCTGCAGGGAGCCGCTGCCGCCTCCCGCTTCCGCGCAGCTTCCCGTGCTGGGGAAGCGCTTGTGGCTGCTGCAGACCAAGAGCCGCTGGTCAGCCCAGACAGCGCGGAGGCTGCCGCGAGCTCCCAGACCCGAGCTCTGCCTTCCCTCCAGCAGGTGCTGGGCCGGCTCTGCGAGGTGGGCGGGACTCTAGCAGAACCTGGTGCTGACAGTGTTTTCCAAGAGGAGAATGCTTACCTGTTGGGGCGCCCCCTTGGAGCTCTTAGAGTGCAATTAAGGGAAATGAGAAAAACAGAAGAAGCACCGCAGAAATGCTTGCCATTAGCCAAGTAATGAGCTGATAATGTGCAGCTCGGATTGCAACTGTCTGGCTCTGGGAGCGGGACGCTGGGGTTTCTAGGAGTGGACTCTCACTGCCACTCTAGAATGGCTGCCTAAGGTTTCCTAATTAACTCCGGTGGAATTTAACAACACGAAAGCCATCTGCCAGCGCGAGGGCCCTGAGCCAAAGCGCGTTTCCTGTGGGGGACGGGGCTGCGCCTCCACAGGCTGGACGGCAGGGGGCGCCGTGAGCGCAGCGCTGCCCGGAGCCCCTGGACTCTCCCGGCGCTGGCCTGGCGGCCTGGCGTCGCGCGGCCCTGGACACCCTGGGGTTCTCGGCTCCCACCCGCCTCACCTGGAGTGGCCGTGCGAGGAGCGCTTCTTGACCTTCTCGTAGGGCTCGTCCAGGGAGGACTCGCTCCACATCTTGGGCTTGATGGGCGACTTGTCGTAGTCGCTGCGGTGGCAGTGCGCCTGCCGCAGGCCCTCCAGGGACTGGGGCGGCGCGGGCCTGTGCGAGGGCGGCCGCGGAGGGAGCCCCTTGTGAGGAGACTGTAAGGGGGACATTGTGCTGGTGACCTGAGAGTCTTCTGCGCAGAACGGAAAGACAGAGGCTGAGCAAGGTCATCCTGCCCGCACCGCCACAGCCACCCGCAGACCCTCCGGCTTCACTGTCTCCTGGACCCCGCCAGATGCGGGGAGAATTGAGTGGAGGAGGGGGTGTGGGTGTGGGTGTGGGTGTGTGTGTATTCACTAAGTCACTATTTTGCCCAGGCTAGGATCAAACGATCTTCCTGCCTCAGCTTCGCACAGTGCTGGGGTTATGGATGTGTGCCACCACTCCAGCTAATTAAGACTTGACTAGTCTGAACCTTAATTATACCATCAGCAAATGCTTGCTTCATATCAAACAGCAAAATGCAATTCTTTCTTTTTTTTTTAAGGTTTTTTGAGACAGGGTCTCGCTTTGTGGTTCAGGCTGGCCCTGAGCTCAGCCTCCAACTCACATCACAGCAATCCTCCTGCCTCTGCCTCCCAACTGCTGGGATTACAGGTGTGAGACACCACGCCCGGCACTGTGGTATGTGGTACTGGTTGCTGCTGAGGTGAGTCTCCATGCCCAGTATTGTTATGTGGTTACCGGGGATCGAACCCGGCTCCTTGCGCTTGTAAGACAGGTGCTGGAACCACTGAGCTATATCCCCGGCCCCAAAATGCAATTCTTTATCGCAACTCAACATTTCGTTTTGGGTGCTGCCAGGCCTTGGGTGCGCCGAAGCCTGGCATTTCAGACAATGAACATCTGACCCACTCCAGGAGAGAACCCTCCTTAAGGCTGGCAGCTCTGGCACTGCTGCAGCCCTGGGCTCCATCAGTAGCCCAGGTAGATGCAGTAAACACAGCAGGGGAGAAGGAAAGGCACCCAGAGTAGATAGCTCCGGTGTGCTTACCTGGGGTGGGGGGCTGGACCCATTCGGCTTTCTTTCCAGAGCTACCTATGTTTTCTTTTAGTCTGTCCTAGCAGGGTTGTTATGGGGCTGCCTGAAAGGCTCCTGGAAGGACCAGGGCCGCTTGCCCAGCTCTGTAAGTGAGGCTCCAGCCCATGAACGGCCTGAGGACTCAGGCAGGCCCATTAAGTCAAGAGGAAAGTTGGCGGTCTGGCAACTGTGCGGATGTGGGCAGAGCACCCAGCCAGTGAGGGTGGGAGGGCACATGGGCACCAGAGATCCAGATGGCAGCGCTTGGTGAAGGGCAGGCAGGCAGGGCTGGGGGGGTGCAGGGTGAGAACCCATCTGAGAACCACCCACGCGACTGCTGTGGTGGAGGCTGGGGCCCACGCATTTGACAGGTGTGCGCGCACACACACACACACACACACACACACACACACACACTCTTGTCCTCCATTCGATTCTTCTGGGCTTTCTGCACTGTCTATGATGATGCCCGGCCCCATCAGGGAAGAGCCTCTGGAGGCAGGTGAGGGCAGCTCAGAGGGTCTAGGACAAGGTGGGGGATCACCGTGATGTCTCACAATTGGCTGATGGCACCTGCTGCTTTGACCACACAAAGCTCACTGCAGGGGACACTGGGGCACTGAGGCCAACCCCAGGGCTAGGGTCTCGGTCCTCACAACAGGCTGTCCCCTGGGAGCCTAGGTACCCCCTCTGGGTGAAGAAGCAGACAGAAAAAAATATTCCCATCTGATTTCTAATAATAGGGCCAGAGCAGCAGGGTAAACAGCTCACCCGACAGCCCCACATCAAGAGCGGTCATTACCCCATCACTCGGACTTGCTGGGCCTTTTATGTTTCCATCTGAACAGCCCCTGATCACTGCCTGCCTGAGGTTTCCCTAAAGGGCAAAAAATTAACTGCCACTTAATGCATAATTAAAATATAATTATTAACGCTTCCCAGCGTTTTGGTCCGGTGTCTGCAGGAATATTCTCAGCTGTGGCTCTGCGCTTCTGGGAGGTGGGGCTGGGGGCTGGGGGCTGAGCTAAGGATTCAGCTTTGGTTTTCTCAGCACTGCCCCAAGAAAATATTCCACAAACTGCCAGGTTTGAAGAACTGAACAGCAAATAAGAAAACAGGTATCAAGGCCCAACCCTGTGACTAGAGGACGTCTTGTCTTTCCTTGTTACTTCTGTCTGAGGAGACACAGTGAGTCTGCTCACTTCTGCCGCCCTTGGGTCCCCCCCATCAGTCCTCAATTTATGATGGGTTCCACTTCTCCCTCTTCCCTCTTCCGCTAGGAATACTCAAAAGGAGACTGCAGATTGGTTTTGGCTACTGCAAAGCAGCATTCACTGAGTGTCACCCCAGATCTCCCCTCCAGGCTCAGAGCCGTCCACTCCACCAGTGGTCCTGCTGCCACCTCAGCTCTTCTTGACACCAGACGCTCCCCAGACTCTGCACAGATCAACCTCTGTTTAATCTGTGTCCCCCCTTTAAAGACAGGAAACAGAAAACCTACCATCTTCGAGAACAAGGGCGTCAGAGAGGGAGCTGTCTTCACTGGCAATGTTCCCGTCTGGAAGCCAAAAAACAGAAGTCTGTGAGGTTCCCACATGCTGGGAACAGAGCCCGTCTGCAGGGACGGAGGGCTGACCGCCGCGAGCCTTTTCTTTCCATGCGAAGGTGCCCAGGGTCTGTGCGAAACGCTGCTGGGCCTGCTCATCTGCCCTCTGACACCCAGCGGGTGCACCTGCCGTGTGTCTGGGGCTTACAGCGGGTGCGGCGGTTCAGAGCCACTGAGTGTCTGACACAGGCTGCCCGCCTGTGGCTGACCGCAGGAGTGCACTGCTGTTTATTCTACAACTGTGAAACCAGGGGAGGGATCTTAGCGTTGCTCACGTGGCAGTACATGGCTTCTCATAGAGTTCTTAATTCACTAGCAAGAAAGCAAGAGTGTGGAATACAGGCTCTCTCTGAAGCACCATTCCGTTGGCTTGGTTCGTGAGGGAGATAGTGGACAGCCCTCCTCTCACCATTGGGGAAACTGAGGCAAGCTCTGGGAGGAGGGCTCTGACTGCAGCTGCTCTGCTCACGTAGTGAAGTCAGCAAAGGTCCTGGGACAGTAGATTCCACGTGTAGGGTTTTGTGTTTTGAAATAAAAAGCCACACTAAGGAACTAAGGAGAACTTCCCTTACCCCTGAGGCAAGTGGGCCTTACTGACAAAAACCTGACTTCACCGGAGCCATGAAGGCAGAGTTTTGAGCAGATTAAGAGGCAGGCTGAAGGCTTGGACGGAAGGGTTCAGGAATCCATGCGGTAGGGGTGCGAACGTCCCTCCTGTCACCGTCCCCGGGCAGGCTGAAGAGCCCTGCGGTGGCCACCCCTTCCCACCCTCCCTGATGGTAGCTCTGCAGGACGCTTCTGGGGCTGGGAGGCCCTTGGTGCCTTCCAGGGACAGAAGAAGTCTCGAAGGCACAGATGGAGAGGCTGGGGCCTGGAAGCACAGGTAGCAAGTGGGGGGTTACGGGGTCTTGGTCAAAGGCCTCTGGGAGAGAGGTGGACTTCCCAATTCCAGACAGAAGGATCTGTCTCCTTCCAGTGCCTCATCATCTCCCTAACTGCACCCTTTCTCTCTGGCCCCCTCCGTATTTACATACACATATATATACATGTGTAAAGCGCACACATCGGAGAAGAGTCGGCTCAGCGGCACAGGGTAGAACACACTGACCATCTATGACCAGCGAGGCCCTCTGGGTGGGCTTCTTCCCAGACTTGACGCGGTTTTCATTGATCGCACTTTCAATCTCCTGCAGCTTCTTCAGTGCGTTCAGATACGAGGTCTTCCTCTGCTTCTTCAGCTTCTTGCTGACGTTGGGGTCGCTGGCCAGGCGGCGGGCCGCCTCTGTGATCTGGGCCTGGATGGCAAACTCTCGCTCCAGGCGCTCCAGCTCGGCTTCCTGTGGGGACGCGGGCTCAGCTGGAGCAGCACCCTCCCCAGCCCACCCTGTTCCAGGAGGGACACAGAGACTACGTCCTCCCGAGAGCTCGCGGCCGCCGCCTGCCACTGGTTCCAGAGTGGGCTCCTGACACTCTCCACATGTGTCGCCCTGCCTCTCCCACACGTGCCCTCCACTCACACATTCAGCTCCCTGCAGGGGGAGAGTCATGCCCCCCCCAGCACTTCCTGGAAGCTCTGTCCAAGCTGTGGCTGTTCTCACACCTGCTGGTTCAAGACCCTCTATTCCAGCTCTGTGCAGCCCTCTGGTAGGCAGGGTGGAACCAGCTGCTCCCTTAGTTCTGTGGCTGGGACCAGGGTCTCCTCCTTCCCTCTTTCCCCACTCCTACTTCTGTCTCCCCCTTGGGCAGAGAAGAGCTTCCCGCCATGCCTGGAATGCCACATGTCAGGCATGCCTGCAGTGCCAGAAGGTGGCACTGGGCATCGTGTCTGCTGCTGGCCCCAGTTGGACAGCTGCCTCCTGTGTAGATGCATTGCACCTGGGAAGATGAGCGCCGGAAGGAGGCAGTGTATGCACTCAGGAGGATCTGTGGTGGGTGCAGAAGCCCCCAAGTCACAGGCTGTCCATTCTCTAAGCTTCACTTCCCCAGTGAAGCCCTTCTACTCAAAGCCGGGTCTAGGCAGCAACTGCGAGGCTCAGATTTTGAAAGTGGGCCACTCACTCCCACTAGAGCGGGGGCCGGACGCCCGCACATCAGCAGGGAACTTGTGGGAGTCGGAGACTCTGCCCAAACCTGAACCTAGTAAACTGGGACAGACACATCAGTGCCTTCTCCATGATCGGGAGTAGCTGGAAGGCAGACGAGTCCTGTGCAGCAGGCAGCTCACAGTGAAGTGACATCTGGCAGGAGCTGCGCCACCCTGAGGAACACTCTTTCATGCAGTGTCCCCATGAAACAGCCCCACCCCGTGCACAGCGCCTAGCTCATTTCCTGCCCGAGTTCACTCACTTTTGAGCACTTTAAGCCCAGGGGGTGAGACTCAGCAGAGGGAGGAGAGATGAAGACTAACCCAGCTGTTTAGGAGATAACGAGCTCCTTCCCTACCCTCCAGACACCACCCACGTGTGTCCTGAGGAGCGAGAAGGACATGGAGCTGGACTCTTGCCAGGAGCCTCAGGGGACAAAGACCTCCTGTGATGTGGGCTCCGCCAAGCAGCTATTCCGGGGCAGTTACAGTGGCCTCGGCCCAAGACCCTGAGTTTGTGGGAGGCTGGAATGAGCCACGACACTTTAACTGGCCAATGCTTATGTGAGCAGGGAGGGAGCACTCCTGTCCAGGCTGCAGTGATGAGGTCGCAGGGGCACCCTATGGAGCCCCATTGAAAGGAGGGGTGCCTTTCAGAGTTTTAATGCCAGCCAGGCGTGTGCCTGGCGACGGGGAGCTACAGTCCCTCCGAGTTCCACGTACGCTCAGATTGGAAAGCACCTGACACGTGGTCTTCTGACTGGCTTCTCTACTTAGAGCAGCTAATGTTTAATGAGTCCGAGCAGGTGCTATGTGTGTGGAGCTGAGTGTGTTTCAGACACCTGCTCTTTGTTCCTGGGGCAACCAGACAGTCAGCAACCGAAGTTCACAGGGAAGGGGCCGCCGGGAAGAGCCCTCCCTGGAGCGCAGTGCTCAGGAGCTGCCGCTGGGGCTCTCTGGAGACTCCCCACCACTGACATGGTCCCAGGGTGCTTGGCTCCCTGTCTACAGTCATCCTCACGCTGACTGAGGGGTGCATTATGTGAAAACATGTTTCCCAACCACTTTCTAAAAGACTACAAGTGCACAGTGCCCCACTTTCTGAATCCTGACCTTCTTGGCCTTCTGCCCGTTGCCATCTGTATACCGGGATGGCCTGAAGATGGCGCTGGCCCTACAGTACACCTGTCCTTTCATGTTTCTTGGACTGACGTTGAACACTTGCCGCCTGGACAGAGGTCTCTTCCCTCTCCAATATGGATCTTCCTGCCCTGCCTCCATCAATGTTCAGTCCAGAGGACAAAGAACAGTGGGGCCGGTCTCTGTCAGCACAGCCCTCTGAGGCCGAGGCAGACGGAGCATCTTGCCATGTCATAGCCGGCTCTGGACACTACTCAGAAGACAAGGTACACGACTGTCACTGAATGTCCTCCCGGACTCCACTTAGCCACTGGTAAAACCCTACAGGAACCCGGCTGGGCAAGCCGCCCAGCGGAATTCCTCAAGTTACTACTGGTCCTGCCACAGAGGCCACATCCTCAAAAGACACAGGAACCCCAGCCCCTGGGGAACGACGGTCGCCGAGGAGAGGACCCGGAGGCAGAGAAGAGCGCACCTCTCCTTTGGGCAGGATCTTCTGCTCGTCCAGCTTGAAGGCCGTCCCTATCCTCCTCCGAACTATGGGGGGCTCCTCTCCGGGGTCCAGGGGGTATTCCACGGGGAGTTTGCCAGTGAGCTCCTGCAACAAAGGAAGCAGCCACAGTGATTACAGTTACCTGGTTGTGCAGGACACACACACACACACACACACTTAGTGGGGATCAGCAGAGGAGAAACACCGGCATGAAGATGCTCAAGAAGGGAAATCTTATCTCTCTAAAACGTGATGGGACACTCTGGAAAGGTTTTTCTCAATCAGCTTCTCTTGTGTAAATAAAAGTACTGGACGCAATAATGTTCCACCTTATCCTGGCCCTGTCTGCCAAGCAAGGGCACAGTCAGGAAGCAGCAGCCAGCAAACTTCAGGTCTGCTCCATGCCCTGCACTCTCGCAGTGACACACATCTGGGGACATCTCAGGTGCAGACCCCTTTCATGTGAGTCTCCCTGGGAGGGAGGCGTCTGTGTGGCGAGCCTGGGAAGCAGTGTTATTTGACGATGGACTATGGATAGTAGTTATTCCTTCTGGCCAGAAACTCTAGGGAAGGCTGAATTTAGAAGACTCTAGCCGGGATATCATTTAAGAGTTTTAACTGAAAATGTAACCTATTTGATTAACAAGGCTATTAACAAGTGTAATAGCTAAAAAATCTGTTTTGGACTCTGGAAATCTGTTATGTGTACATTGAGGTAAACTTAGGCGACAGACCTGCAAGTGACAACGATCCTGCGTCCAAGCTGAGGCTGTCCTTTCGGGGACACAGCTGAGCTGTGGAACCCACTGCAGCCAGCCACGGAGTGCAACTCCCTGGGACCAGAAAGGCCGGGGGAGCCACAGTGCCCCTGGGCAGCAAAGCGGGCATGTCCGGACACGGCGCTGTGGCTTCCCAGTCCCAGAGCAACACATGCTGTGCCTGACTCAAGGGCAGCTGGGGTGAAGAACTCACGGCGACCCCCTGGGAACACCGTCACCCACGCAGGACGCCTCTGTGCTGGGCAGACAGTGCTGAGGGCCAGGGGCAGCAGGACCCACGGTGGAGGGGACGCGATGGCCCTGCTTCCCTCCCGCAGTGGGTGCAGAATGACCCGGAAGCATGAGTGCCACCCTCCACCCTCTCCGGCACCTGTCCCTGCTCTCCACAGCTCCGGAGAGCAACCCTGGCACCGTGGTCCCCACAGTGAGTGAGTCACAGCTCAGTGGCTGGAGTCTGAACCTGAGCTCTCCGCAGCTCCCTTTCCTAGTCTTCCCTTCCCTTTGGAAATGTGGTTCAGATGACTCCTAAAAAGTGAGGTGTTCACTGTGCAGCTATGTAAGGGGCTCCCCTCAAAGTGTGCAAATAATGCCACCTGTTGAAGGTTGATGCTGTTAGGACTCTTGGTTCCTTGAAACTTATAAAAAGGAGGGAGACATTGTTAACGCTGTCAGGGATTTATATCACCATGGGGATTTAAAATATATTTTAAAATGAGGTCACCAATGTTTCCCAGCTCCTTGAGGCTGGAAGGTACCTGAGTCACCTGATTTTTTTTTTTTTTTTTTTTTTGAGACAGGGTCTCGCTTTTGTAGTTCAGGCTGGCCCTGAGCTCAGCCTCAAACTCATATCACAGCAATCCTCCTGCCTCTGCCTCCCGAGTGCTGTGATTACAGGCGTGAGCCACCACGCCCGGCACTGTGGTTTGTGGTACTGGTTGCTGCTGGGCCTGAGTCTCCACACTCAGTATTGTATGTGGTTACCGGGAACCGAACCCAGGCCCTTGCGCTTGCAAGACAGGTGCTGGAACCACTGAGCTAAATCCCTGGCCCTGAGTCACCTGATTTTATGCATAACCACAGGACAGGCTGATGCCCTGCTGTGGCCACTGTATTGTGCCCAAGGCCCCCCGCAGACCCCATTCAGGCTGCTCTGCCCCCACTGTCAGACAGAGCTTCTTGGCACTCTGAGCCGAGAGCGAGAGCGAGCTGAGAACAAAGCTATCAGCGAGGCCTGTTGGCCCTGTCCTGCCCGCTGTGCCAAGAGATGCGGGCAGTGACATGTGCTGGCTTCTTCTGGGCTCTTTCTTTTGGTCGTGTTGTGATTTTGGCTGTCAGTGCTCTGAGAACCGTGAGCCCTGTTCGTCCTGTTTTGCTCCGGTTCTGGGGAGAGACAGTGAGACCCAGAGTGCAGGCTGACTGCCCTGGCATGTCCCTCACCTCCCCGCAGGTGGGCTCCTTCTTGTTCAGGGACTTTCCTTTCTTAAAATCGAAGCAAGGCTTTATAAACCATTAAGGGCAGACATAAAAACCTGTATATTTTCAGTCTGTTAAGCATATTCTTTGTAATAAATGTCACTGATATTAACGGTATTGTGTAGCACATTCCCCCGGCCAAGCCAATTGCTTTCCTGAGAATTGCAATGGATTTGTGCTAATGTGCTTCTGCCTTGAGTGGGCTCCGGTTTAAATCAGTACAGACCATAATTAAGGCAGCTGAAGGGTAACATGATCTTACTCTGTGGCCCTGTCTCCTTCTTTCTTGGCAGAGCATTAGGATCTGGGGAGGGACCTATCTTCTGGGTGCCTGGGAACCTCTGCATGCTCCCTCTTTGAACTGCTTCCAGGAGAGTGCCCTGCACCGTGTCCCCGCGCACACGTGTGCACACACGCACACACAGCAACATGCTATAGTCTCCAGAGACCATTAATAAAAGGTCATGGAACAAAGTGAAGAAAGCAGATTTCAGTAAATACAGAAACGGACTCCAGGGGCCTCTAGGTGCTCATGAAAACGGAGCCTGCCAGGGATAGACCTGTGAAGATGGTGCAGGTCACTCTCTGCAAGAGGCACCGTCACGTGAGGAAGGCTTTGTAAGCTGTGGGGAGCTGCGCGCGCCTGGGTGACAGGTCATCACTGATGACAGGATCCCTCAGCGCCCACGAGCTAGCTCCTGACACTCACACAGAGCTGGGACATCTCCAGCCAGACTTGGGGAGTGGGGGACAGCACAGACACACAGGACTCTTACAGCCTCCCGTAGACACAGCCTCTTTAGTTCCTCCAGCCTCTGGCGCAGCGTCTCCTCCAGCGCTTCCTGCCTGGACTTCAAGGCGGCCAGCATGTCCTTCTTGGCTGACTGAGAGCTGTCTGATTCCTGAGACCCTGTCAAAAAACAGCAGGGTCAAAAAGGCCCGCTGACAGGATACACGTCTGGAGCGCCCGTGAATTCAGTGGAAGCCCACACTGCAGGGAGAGGTTTGCCTCAGGAACTGAAGCAATGGGAGAGAAAGTGGGGCGCCGCCTTCCAAGGGGGCATAAGGTCGGGCCCTGGACTTCACAGCTGGTCAGTGGGCGGCGGGAAGACTGCCACTCCTGAAGAGAAGTTTGCCTTCCTGGATTTTAAGCTATGGCACATGCCTGTTTTAAAATCACTAGCACATTTTAATACATCGTATACAGTGAAAGAGGAAAGCTCAAGGTCATGATTGTTTTTCATTTTCTTTTGTCCATTTCAAAGTACTGATTTTAATTTGTCTTTATTTCAATTAACTTACTGAGTTTTTTTTTTTTTTTTTTGAGACAGGGTTTCACTCTGTAGTTCAGGCTGGCCCAAACTCACTATGTAGCCCAGGCAAGCCTCAAACTCAGCAATTCTCCTGCCTCTGCCTCCTGAATGCTGGGATTAGAGGACACCAAGCCCACCCACCATACCCAGCATTATGGTGTGTGGTACCAGAGACTGAACTCAGGACCCTGAGCTTGCCAGGCAGGTGCCGGAACCACTGAGTTAAATCCTAGGCCTTGTTGATTTTTTGCTTAGTGCGAACATGATGCCTGTTTAATCCTAAATTTTTGAAAATATAGGCAGGTAAAGAAATAGTGCATGAGTTGGTCACCAGAGATAACTACTGTGAGGCATTTTCTCTTGCCCTTTTTTCTATACATATGTATATTAAAAGTATAATTAAAGTTTTCTAATTTTTTCTTTATATTATTATATTATCACATAGGTAACTTCATGCCAACTCATGAACAAATTCCTTCCTAACAGAAGTTGTAGACATTTTTCTGTGCTTTCCTGAATAGAATATCTGCATGATGACTCAAACAGCAGGCTGCTAGATCCAAAGCCTTTGTTGAAGAAGAAACAGACTGAAATACCAGCGGGAGGACAATAAGTTAGACCAAAAGAATAATTTCTGAGCCGTAATGACTAGATCCAGAAATAGGTTTCCTGCAGTGCCCTTGCTGGGTGCGAGGGGGCACTCTGCCTTCCTGGAAGAGGACAAGCTGATTATTACTTTTCTTCTCCATGGTGAGCAAAAGAAATAAGCAGATGCTTATTTTAAAAATTTAAAAATGCTTATTTTAAAATAAGGCTGTGCGTCCAAGGAGTTCAGGACGTGCTGCTGACAAAGTGGCCAACTACCTTGAAAGCCTAGAGATTAATCTAATTAAAGATATGCAAGGTCCCTTCTATGAAAATTATAATATTCTGGGGAAAAATTAAAGGCCTAAATAAATGCACTGTGGTCCTGGATTGGACAATTGGTATTATAAAAATATCAGCTTGCCATAAATTAAACAAAATAATCAAAGAAATCCCAAGAAATGTCCCAGCACAATTTGGGGGGAGGGGAGATAAGAACTGCATTTCCATATGAAACAACTAAATTTGTGGACAGTTCTGTGATTGTGGCAGATGTGGGAAAATCCGACAGGGATTCCCAGAGTCGGTGAATGGGTTCAGATTCTTCCATGGTAACGAAAACATCTGAATACGAGCCACAGAAGGCTCCAAAGAACTCCTGTCCCTCTGAGTCAAAGAGCTCTGCTATCTTCAAGCTCTCACCACAACACCGCCTTCCTCTTTTATTTAAAATCCCTGGGTCACACTCCATCCACCGCCGCACATCCATCCCCTTCCCGCCCTGATCACGAAGACCTCTGGGAGTCTCAGTACATTTTGACTCTGACCTGGCTCTGTCTGCAGCCCATCTGAGCTTGAAATTGAGAACATCTATCACTGGAGGAACAGCCCATCTTTACACTCCCTGGTAACAAATAAACAGGAGCTTGAATGCACAAGCAAATAAATGTCATCTGTCATACACTTGGATGCTATAATTAAATTGTATCTCATCCGGGAAAAACATCTTGTGCCTATAAATTGTTCATTCCCTGAAGTGCACTTCTGAGCTCTGGGCCATGTCTGCGGCTCTCTGCTACATTTGAGACACCTTAGCTACAGGTTTCCAAATTGAAGAGCAAGAGCCCGATCCTTTCCGAGACTCCAGTGCCTCATTCACGCCTCTCGGGCGCTCAATCCACTGACAGGCTGGCACAGCACAGTCTGCACAGGACTGCAGGATCCCCTTTTGGACGTGGCTCAGATTTTCTAGCTCTGGAAGCCAGTTACCCTGTGCTTATCAGCACTAAAATATCTCCAGTCTCTATCCATCTGGTGCAAGGAGGCCACATCATTCTAAGTCTGAGCCTGGCTCTCAGTAACACACCAATCCCACTTGAAGACGCAGGAAAATGTCCTCTTTCTCCCATCAGCTAAACATTTAATAAGAATGTAAAATAATACTGCAAGGAAGTCAGACTTGAGATTTAAAAAACAGGCCGGGGAGACTGGGGCCCAAGAAGATTAAAGGATTTTTAGCTCAAGTGAAAACTTCAGTCTTCCGTTTCACCCTGTCTCACTTCTCAATGGGAAGTAGTGATTTATTAAGTCAAATTAAGAACTAACTATGCTCAAGAATGGCAAAAATCACAATGTTAAGCTGTGGGAAGAAAAGCACACAGTGTTCGGATGACTGGGTCTCCAGCTGTGGCATCAGTTAAGGGGCTCATTCATGCAAATCAAATTACTACTTATAATAATTAGCCTGAATTACAAAGCCATGTAAGACAGGCAAGAAGCCAGGGCCAGGAGAGCCCCCTCTGAAGGTGTCCACGCTCTCTCACCAGCTGCCCAGTGCTGCACACCCTCAGTCCAGGAGCCCCCGTAAGGGCTGGCACCAGGGTTTTAGCCAAGTCCCTGGAGGGTCCCTGAGTAACCTGCACGGACCTGCAGGTGCATGTCAGAGGTAAGAGAGATATGGGTTTGATACTGGATGCGTGACCTCTGGTGAGCTACCAGCCAACACAAGCTCATGCATGAGGCACTTGGCTCTGTGCCGGGATAGGAGACCTGCAGTCCGGGGGAGGCTTGGCACGGCGCACACGCAGGCAACACACACCCTCGCAGGACTAGACATCACTGAAGCCGTCCTTAGAGTTGCTCTGGGATGGGCAGGTAGAAGAAAAGAGCCTCACTCAGGTTGGGGCAGGACAGGGCTGCAGAACTCGGCTGGAGGCACGGGCAGCACAAGCGTGGGCATCGCCTTCAGATTATGTTTCTCGAGCCCCTGACTTGCAGCTGTACCTCCCGGGCTGCCATGGCAGAGTGGGGGATGGGTAGGGGTCTCCGCTCCCCACCCCAGGCCAGCGCAGCTCCACGTTAAACACGAAAGGCCCCGGTGACCAGACTGGACTTGAAGGGTCCCTACTGCTCTACCTCTTCCAAGGAGATCCATGGCTCTGTGTCAGAGCTCACGGGAACTGACCGCTGGAGGCCGTAACCCACAACCAGCCACACGCAGCCACCACGAGGAGAGGTGGCGGCGTGCCCAGCAGCAGCTCTGCAGAGGGCAGCTCAGGCATCCGGACGAGCCCAGCCTGCTGGGTGATGTGAGCAGGCTCCTGTCACTCCACAGCTCCTCCAGGGAAGGAGCTTCTTCAGAGAGGTTGGCAGAGAAGGGAGGGAGGGGCAAGGCCACCAGAAACCGGAGGGCAGAGGCTCACTCTGCCTGATCACCTCTCCTTTCTGGAAGAAATTGAGCCTGATAAAAGACCTGGGGCTCAGGCCAGCAGTGGTGCCCCAAATAAAGGTGAAAGAACATACAGACTATTACAGACACAAAAGGAATGTGAGTCGGCTTCTCGAGAGGGTGGGAAGGGAAGTCTCCACTCCTGGTGTATTCGTGCATTATTTGAACATACAAGATTTCGCCCACGTTCTAAGGAGGAGGTGATGGGCCAGACGTCTGGGTTTCATGCCACTGCGCAGTGAAGAGGTCACTCACGTGTGGCAGCCACTATAGTTCCGACTGGAAGCGCCAGACTCACTGACTGCCGGGGGTTCCTGCACACAGAGGAATTCGCACATTGCTAACAAACACTCAGGTGGTGCCTCTCACTGCTAGCAGCCGCTTCTGTTTTTACAGAGAGGAACTGTATGCGTGGTACAATCTGCCTTCCTCTTTTCTTCTGCAGCCAGACCTCCAAGACAGACAAGCATGCTGCAGACTCTCGTCAGGCTCCTGAGGCTGGAGGGCAGATTTAATTAGACCCTGTACCTGTAGGAGTCCCGCTCTCTCTTACCAACAGGCCAAAGCACACATTTGTAGGCTGAATGCTAAACAGGGTTTAATCTGAGCTCCTTTAGGATTAATGGAGTAGGAAGACGGAAGGAGCGCCTCTACGCATGCCGGGAAGACTGACAGAAAAGGCGGCAGCCAAGAGCCGCTCGGAAAGGGTTGAGTGGCCACATGCAGTGAGTCAGAAGAGAGCTCTGAGTGTTCTGGAGAGGTGCACAGAAGGTGTGATTTTGTGATGAGCTAGCACGCAGTATTCAGCAGGCTTGAATGTAGAGGAAAGTTTCTGAATGTGTGGAAAGCACAAGCTGGGTCGGTGGCCCCATGGGTCGGCCGTTTGGGGTGGGTGCCGGGTCCAACTGGTCTGGTGCAGAGCTCTAGACCATGGCAGATCACAACCCCACGGTTTCCACTTCTTCCCCTAAAACCAGGACAAAAACTTGACTTCTTAAAAGTTGGGAGAATTTAGAGAGACAGTTGCTCTAAAGTTGCCTATAGGGAAGCTCAGAACGTTTCCAGTGCTTCATGAACACTAGTGGTTATTTTTATTAAAAAGTGTTTCCGCTTTTATTAGAAGTTGGCTTCCCAATTCTAGAGGATGCCGTAGTATAAAGAAATACAGACTACAACTCATTTACAACTTCTCTGTATATGATGTTGCAAAGTAGAAAATATTTAAAAGGAAAGTGTAAAAGTAAATGACGAGGGGAAAATGAGTGTGGTAATAATAAAGAAAAAAGAAAACAAAGATTGTGTATATGGGGGGGATGCAGGGCGGGGGGGAAAAGGGAAAAAATGAGAATCAAGTCATGTCATATTCTGGTACAAACTCTCAAAGCTGAATGCAATTATCATGTGTATCCATAATGTACCAATAAAGATAATTAAAAAAAAAAAAGAAATACAGAGCATTTTTCCTTGTTTTCAGGGATTTTTTTCTTCCCTCCTTTCCTTCCTCCATGGCCTCTCCCTACTTCCTCTACCCTTTCGGACCCTGACTCCCTATTATACATTATCTGTTATGCATTTGGCATCACATTTGGCATGCCATTTCCCCACCAGAGAAACTTGTGGTATTTACATATATGTGTCCTATTTATTTCACTTGGGTATGGCCTCAGTGTGTATCCATTTAGCTTTGTCTCTGATTTACCACTCTTTATGGCTCAGTAATACTCCATTTTATAAAAAATAACCACATCTTTATGCAGTTGCCAGTTGATGGGGAAAAAACAAGAACTAAGATATATCATGTACAGGTACAAATCGCCAAAGAGGAATATGATCATAATGTCTACGTAAAATGTACCAAAAAACTTAAAGGAAAAAGAGAACACGGAGCAGACAGGCACGGTCACATGAGCTGCTGCAGCCTGGGTGGTAGGAGCTCAGGAGAAGGGAAGGGTGGACTCGTACAGGGAGGAAGGCTCGGCCTCAGAGTCACTGTCCAGCACACCCTTTTTGTGTCCAGGAAACATCTGTCCGAATGATACAGATCGAAATATACTCTGACTATTTTGTGAACACGTTTCACTCTGAACCCAAAGGATCTCATTGAAATAAATCATTAGTAATCTGACCAATGAGGAGGTGACAAAGCTGGTGATAAAAAGGAAGGTCCTGTCAAGTGTGATGGCACAAGCCTATAATTCTAGCACTCAGGAGGCTGAGGCAGGAGAACTGCAGCAAATCTGAGGTCAGCCTTGAATACATCTGAGACTCTTATCTCAAAGAACTAGAATCAGTCAACCACCAAACAAACAAATGATAGTCCTGGACTCTAGGGGGCTGAGGCAAGAGGGTTACAAGGTTAAGGATGGTCTGGGCTCTTAGCAATACTCTGTCTCAAAAAAAAATAACTATAGAGCTGGGGAGGGGGAGGGAGAGAGGGAAGGAAGGAGAGAAGAGGGTGGAGAGAGAGAGAATGTTTTGCTCAAAGGCAGAAAGTCATTTTTCAGAGAGCATCTGAGGATCTTCTGAGGAACTAGCCAGCACTCTGGACATCACTGGAGACCCTGGGCCACCTCTGTCCCGCTGGCCCCCTTTTCTAGTGGGGTGTCCAGACGCCATGCCAGGGTGCTGCTGCGCAGAGGGGCAGGGTGTGGAGGGAAGTGTCCAGCGCTTGGCAGGGCGTCCCAGCTACGTGGCTGCTGGCGACTCAGTGGCAGAGCGTGCCCCTGCTGCCCGGGGGGGTGCTGAGGGCCAGGCTGCCGTGGGGGCGTGTCCTCTGTGGGAGGCATAAATTCAAAATAAGCCCTTCCCCCCAAGAAAGAAACTGATGTCATGAAAGCAAGCAAAGGAAATGCCAGTCTTATGGACCTCTAAGGAGAAAGTAATAGTAACAGTGATAAAGAAAGTGAAGACGGTGTATCCCCCAGATCTGTAAGAGCTGTAAGGTACAGTTCTGGTGGACACCAAAGGATGAACGTGGGAGGAGGTCTGAATCCTCCACCCTCCTTTAGGAAAAGAGACATCTGCTTCCCTGACGAATGCTCACGGGTTAATTCCTTCCATTCAAGCTGTCCTAGGAGCTGCACTGCAGCCAGGCCACCCTGTAGACCACAGGGTCAGTGAGGTTGCCGGACACTATCTCCTTGAGTCTCAGCATGATTCTTAACGTGAAAACTCCTCATCAGGCTCAGAAATCTTAGAAATAAAAGTCACTTCTGAAGGGTCTGAAACTGAAGCTCTCTGAAAAGCAAAACATCCTGGTGACAGCCAGGAAACTCGGGTGGCTTTGCTCTCTAGGGAGAGGATGTCTCGGCTGCATTCACCGAAGGGTGAAGGGTGTAAACACCATTTAAAGGAAGCGGTAGAGAAAGCTGAATCTCCAAGTTTTAAAAGTGAATAGCACCTGGTACAGCATCTGACTGGAAGAACAGTCCATGGCCACCTCATACAATTTCTTTTTTTTTTGCTGTACTGGAGATGTCCTCACACACATGCTAGGCAAATACTTGCCATGAGCTACAACCTCAATCCTTTTACAGATTTTATTTTGAGACAGTCTTGCTGAATAGCCAAGTCTAGCCCTGAACTTGTGATCCTTCTGCCTCAGCCTCCTGACAGCAGGATCACAGGAAGCACCTCTCTGCTGGGCTACCTTCCATATGAGAAAGGAGGGAGCCGATCTTTCTCGCTCCAGAACTGTCACTGCATCACAGTATGGACGCTTAGAGAAGGACTGCAAAGTCAGCCCTCCGGCACCGGGGAGTGACACAGCGCCAGCGCCGCCTGAGTGGGGCAGGACGCGCCCTGCAGGGCGAGGGTGTTTCTCCTCCGTGTAATCACAGCCACTCACTAAAGCACACACTGTCCTGGTTCTCTGTAGAAGGCAAATACTCCTTTACTAGTAACACCCGAGGACATAAATATAGCTGGATAATGGCTTTGTTCATTTCTTTATTTATTTTTCCTAAAATAGGAGCAGGAACAACCATTCTGTCTCCGTCTCAGTTTCCACTCAGGCGAGTCCAGAAACAGTCATCACAGGAAAAGTGCTCTGCAGCCCTCGCCAGTGCACATCCAGCACAAACAAACTCCGGCCTGGCTCCCGTGGCCACGTCTGGCAGGCCGTGAACAGCAGCGGAGTCGAGGTTATGACCAAAACTAAGGCCCCTGACTCCTGCTCGTCCTTAGACCTAAAAGGAGAGGCAGCGGCCCGAGGATCACAAGGAACTTTAAAAGGCCTGAGGGAGTCAGAGAGGAGATGGAGCAGGGGCCAAAAAGGAGAAAGGATGAAGACAACAGCAGAATAAAGTGAAACCAGGGTCAGGCAGCGAGTGCGTTGTGAGCTCACGACGCCGTGACCAGCTCTGCCAGGCGCCAGTCAGATCAGCTCCCTGATGGAGCAATGTCAGCAGCTGGCAGCTCATTGTTAGATCAGTTATTAATAAACCTCCCACAATGGGCGGAAGTGCTCGAAGGCGGGCATGAGAAGGTGCAGGCAGCTGAGGAATGACGCGTCCGAGCAGCACAACATGTTTTCCCAGAACGGAAAATCTGCAGGTTTCCTTGCGTTTTAATTTTTTTAAACCAGCGATCCATGCTACATGCCTCAGCACCCTGCCGATCACACTGAGGATGACCCAGCTGCCACCTCACTGACCACACAGCCCAACCCTATTTACCCGGACAACGTGCTGCTCTGACTGCAGGCAGCCAGCAGTCAGTGCCCGCGAGCCAGGAGAAGCCCACAGCCAGCTCATCCTTCCGTGTAAGGCCAGTGGCTAACGCCACAAGTCACATGGCCTGTGGGGCTCCGGGGCTTCCCACGAGGGCTGCCATCTTCTTCCGGCAGCAGGGTCTCCCTGCCGAGTGGAACTGCAGCCCCTGAAGCCGGCTCTGAGTAGATCTCCACGTCCTACTCCCAGATCAGTAAAAAGGCCACGCTCTCCAGCTACCGAGACCACTGAGGCTGCTGGAAGTTTTTTCCACCCCTCCTATCTTGTCTGGGATTCCAAGCAAGAAGGGAAGGGAAGGGAGGAAGACAAGGTCCTACAAACAGATATGAGTCCTTTAAAAAACAACTTTGGACACATCTCACCCAATTGGTATGAAGTCAGAGTCGTGCCTGAGCGGCTGTGAGCGGAAGCACAAGAGCTCACAGCAACGGCCAGAGGCGCTGGCGTAGTGGCAGCCAGCTGGGCTTTTTCGGAAGAGTGAGTGCCGCGCCCACTTCCTCCCAGTCACTGTCAGCCCTGCAAACATGCCTGACCCAACAGCCAGTAGCTCCGACCGCAAGCATGGCGCCCCAGGGGTCTCTGCCAGAGCAGCGCTGGCCCTGAGCTTCATTTTTCTACTACTTTTTCTTTTTGAAATGCTAGTCTATGGCTCAGCATGAATATCTGACTGCTTTAAAAGACATCAGTGACTTTCTCCATTGTTACAATAGTGGAATCTGAGGCCTCAGACACCAAAGCGTAGGATTTTCCTTTAATCATGTGCTCTTCGATAGGAAAATTGCCTTCAGATTTACAAACAGCACAGAAATAATTTATCTCCATTTTACATCAATAAACAGTATGAAAACTTTGCAAAACTTTTTATATGCCTCAGGTAGTACTCAGCACAGTCTGGGAGCTAGAAAAAAAATGTTTTAAAGAAATTCTTTTCAGGTGCTAGGGACAGAAGCCCAGGGCCTTGCACCTGCTGGGCAGGCACTCTGCCACTGGGCTCCACCGGGCTCTAAGGTCAACACATTTCGGCCCAGTCTGACCACAGTCTGACCCTGTGGGACAGGGTCTTCCTAAGTCTCCACACTTTAACTTATGATCCGCCTGCTTCAGCATCCCAGTCCCAAGTAGCTGGGATTATAGGCATGTACTCACATGCCCGGCTGAAAACCCACAGCATGTATACCACAGAGCTATGAATGGCTGTTACTTGGGTCAGGTACATGTGGTGTGGGTATGGAGAAAGGTAGAAGGACAGATGGAAGGCAAGGATAGAGACCCTGCAATAGCAGTCCGATCTGACCGAGTGACCCTGGAAAGTCTCACACGGGTGACTGAGGTGCACAGGCCAGTGCCGGGAAGGCTGCTGGTGGCAGGCACAGACGGGCTCTCAGGAAGGCCGAAGATGCCATGTACTCTGGGAACATGGAGGACTCTGTTGATTGACAGACTGAACCCAGGGTCTTCACACTGAGCTACATCCCCAGCCTCCCCCCTTCTCTGGTACCAGGCATCAAACTTGGGGCCTTGCACTTTCGAGGGAGGTGCCGAAACCAATGAGCTAAATCTGACCACACCCCCCACCGCAGCACCTTTTTTTAAAAAAACCACATTTTGAGAAAGGGTCTTATTCAGCTGCTAAGTTTGGGCTAAATTCAGGCTGGGCTTGAATTTGGGATCTTCTTGGCTCAACCTCCCAGAGTGCCCGGATGTAGCATACGCAGAACTTGTTACCGGTGTTTTCTAAATGTCAGTTCTATGACTGTGCACTAAGCACCTAGCAGCATTGTACACTGGGCTAAGGTTCAGACTTGGATCCCAACATGCCTATAATAACTTTTATTAGACACGAATGAATACGAGTGGAAAGGAACCAGGTATCTGTGTCACTTTTCTGGGTTCGAGTTTGAATGCCACCCCAGGC
Source organism: Petromus typicus (assembly GCA_004026965.1). Lineage (NCBI taxonomy): Eukaryota > Metazoa > Chordata > Mammalia > Rodentia > Petromuridae > Petromus > Petromus typicus. The sequence continues at coordinate 31,760 of PVIR01002627.1, forward strand.
ACAGGTAGCAGAGTGTTTAAAATCAAGGCTGTCCTGTAACCCCGTGGGGAGTCCTGTCTGTGGGAACACGTGGCAAGGGGACAGAAGGGCAGGAAGCAAGGGGAGGGGCACCACTGCCTCAGGTCTCAGGCCAGCACCAGGCTTCCCTTCCTGGGGGATGTGAAATGGCTCCTTTCCAGGCGGGGCCACCCTGGGCTCTTCCTCCTCCCAGAATGGGAAAGACTGAGGGCAGCAGTAGGAGCCCCGGGAAGGCGGACAGATCTAGAAGTTCTCCCTGCGCCTGCATGGGAGGTTTCCTGCCTGGGCCCCACCCTGCATTGTCCCACGGGCGGCTCAGTCCCAGGGCGTGGGCGCGGGGCATCCCCAGGAGCCTCAGTCTTGGCATCCAGAGATGTTTTCCAGGCTTGAACTTGCAGGCTCGAAGAGGTCGCCCTGCTTCCTGGTCTCGTCCTGGGGCCTCCTCTTTGCCCTTACTTCCTCCCACCTTGCTTAGTAGCAGCCGAAAGGGCAGAGGGGGCAAGACTCACAACTGGAGCCATTATGAGGGGCCTGAGCTGCTTCTGTGCACTCCCGACTGCCCGTGTGTGGGGACCCCCCAGTAAATTATCAAGCACTTGAAGAGTGTTGGGAGAAAGATGACTCTGAGGCCTGATCAGAATATACAGGGAATGCTGAGAGATAAACTTATTACCATAAAGACAGCACCATTGGTCCTCACATACTCCCCTTACATCTGACACACTTACGCCCTGGTTCTCGCCTCTCTCTGATGCAGTTCTGGAGCCCTCTTTCCTGAGGGTTTTGACCAGGTGTGATAAAAAACACGAGTGCTGCTGCCGCGTGCCATCCAACAGAAAGGTGGTTTGTAAAAGGACACGTGACCTCATCTACCTTGTGTAGGGTGCAAGGCAGGGGGACAGATCTAGAACTTCTGCAGTTAAGTCCCAGTCTCCTGTGAGCCCGACAGCACAAGGCCAATTCATTAATAAATGACAGAAATAAGACTTAGAGAAGAAGCTGAGCTTTGGGCCTGATCAGCGCTGCTCTGGCCGCCAAGACCCAAGACCCCAAGCTTTGCCGTTATTTAATGGGTTCATTCAAGCGGAGCATCGGATGTCTCAGAGGGTAGAGATAATCCTGAGTTCCCAGCATCTTACACTGATGTAGTCTCACCTGAAGCATCACAGCATCAGGGACCACCGAGCCCTCAGAATGGTTCCCCACAACTTCAGTCACTGGATCTGCCACTGCACAATTTCTGCCTTTTCCCTAAGGTCAAAATGGCCAGGAGAGGTAATGGTTTTGAATCGATTCAGGACATTGAGAAAGCCGATGACAGATACCCTGAGGACTCCACAGCTGCTTCAGAAAGTGGCAAAAATGATGGGATAAGTGTGTTCCAAGTGAGGGATCAATAGCAATGTGCCTTTTACTGTGATGTGTTTTTTAAACGTTTAAACATCTGCCGTATTTTCCAATCACACAGCAGACATATGAGGTGTAGGGTGGATTTGGCAGGATGACCTTCCTGGGACTCGGTCCTGGTACTGTCCAGCTGATGGCAGTGATCAGACCTGGTTGCCTGTGGTCTTCAGGATGCCTGGCTTTTGGGCCTTGTAGTTCTGACACCAGCTCCACCTCAGGAGGGGTGAGAGGCACCTGCTTCTCATCAGGAGCGTCCTGATAGGGGACCAGGCCCTGCAGGTGGCCTCACAGGTAGATGGACCTGGGCTCCATGGCATTAAGCTTGCACCTCTTTTTCAGCAAGAAGAGTGGCTCTTAACTACGTGCCTGGACCGGTGACACCACCCAAGAATGTGCTGGCGATGTCAACTCATTTCGGCCCAGTCTGACCTTCGGGCGCTCGGGAGGGGACCCCAGCGGTCTGTTCCCGCACACTCTCCGAGCAGCTCAAATGCACATCTAGGGAGCCACAGAGGGCAGGACCCATGCGCAGTGCTGGAGCCCTGGGCGGACAAGGAGAGCGGCGGACCCATCCAAACCCGACCTGAGCCTCGGGACTTATCAGGGTTTAGGAGACGACTGTGTCGTCTGAAGATAGACAAGCTGTTGGCTTTGGCTGTGCCCTCTGCCAGCTGTCACGAGCGGTCTGAGTTGCAGGGCCTTAAGCTCTAAATGGCATTCTCTCTGACATACGTGACAACGTTCTCTGTGATCTTCTTTGAAGATCTCCCAGGCTCAGAAAGAACAATTGATGGGCTCCATTTTTAAAAATAGGGTCTGAAGCTCAAATAATGTAGGTTCTACTTAGGCCAAACAGCGAGGGACACGTGGGTGCCTCAGAGAACCTCCCTCAGGACGGTGTCTCTCCTCTCCCAATTCTCTTGATTTAAACTTTGAACGGGTGGGGACCGAGGACACCAGCCCAGAAACCCACGGGGCGCAGTGTGGCTCCCCTTCTTCTTCTCTCCTCTCCCTTTTAAACTGGTTTTTGAGGCCAGCAGACTCCACAAGGGAATGACCAGAGACAGGCAGGGGTCGGTCCATGGCTTGCTCTGTCCCCCAGCTCCAAGACAGGGCGGCCCCATCAGTCAGGCTCTGAGCCCGTGGCCTCAGAGCGACTTCTCTCACATCCTCAACTGCTGCCTCCCTTGCAGCCCCTCCAACGCACGCCTCTGCTGTCATCCATCCTTACGTTTGAAGCCAGCCATAGCTGGGCATGGATGACAAAAAGGCTGCCAACGGTGCCCAGAAATAACAGAACCACATCTCCTACTCTCAGGGGCAGGCGATGTCATGCCGTCACACCCGCCCCCCTCTGTGACTGTGCACGCCTCCTTCCTACATGAGGAAGAGTGGACCAACCTTTCCAGTCCCCAGGACATGCATGGGAAACCGAGCGCGCTGGCCCTCAGCACGGCGGCCCTGTGCTCACACTGGCAAGTCCGGCCTTCTGCCCATGCAGTTGGAGCTGACGCTCCCAGTAGTCACAACTACAACAGTCAGTGTTGCAGAGGGCTCAGGGCACCTGCAGAGGCTTGTGTGTAACCAGCAGTTTGTCCCACCTGTGTGGCCGCCCGCGGCTCTCTCTCACCCCTCTGGGTACTTTTGGACATCTGTCCCGGATCGCATCAGGCCCGAATTGAGCTGGCTTCTGCTGAGTAGGCCAGTTGGACTCCTGCGCATGGCTGCCCCTCCCTGGTAACCTTGGGGAGTCAATGGGCTTTACCTGAGGACAGCAGGCTGCCACTGCTGCCACTGATGATCTTGCCCTTGCTCCCCATGTTGGCCAACTTGGAGGTCTTCAGCGTCCCTGTCTCGGTCAGATCGATGGCGATCTCGCTCAGACTTCGGGCTGCATGAATCTTGGACTGGAAGGAAAAGGCGAGCAGGTTGTGGGGGCACCCTCACCTAGCAGAGGGGACAGAAACTCTTGCCTGCCCCAAGTCCCCAAATTGTGAACAGCTCACCCCATGCCTGCAGCTGTGCTTCCGCCCCACCCCCAAATGCCAGTCACAAGACTCCAGGAGGAACAGGAGGCACCAGAGAGCTGTGCGAGTGCTGAAGGGTTCTCAGCCTGAGACTCGCGAGGGAGCCGCCCTGGGCATTACTTTGACAGCAGGCGCTTGGGGTCTGGCTTTTGGGGGCTCACTGAGTCTCTTCTTCCTAAATGTAAACCAGGGGAGATGTTACCAGGGGAGATGCCGCCTGCCGTCCAGGAGTGGGCTGTGGCCTGAGGCGAGGAGGTGCAGGGCGCTTGTTCTCCCCTCCCCGCCTCTCCTTCTTGTGTACCAGACACATGGCAAGCAGTGTGACTGTAATCATTTTGTGCTTACATCAAGAAAAACTAACTTCTGACCTTCTAAATGACCTATGAAAGAGCTGGTGAGATTCCAAAGGATTTGGCCATACTGGAGCCTCATCCATGTTAGTCACAAGCCTATAAGACATGTAGATGGTGGCGTGTCATTGCCCCAGACCTTAACCACAACAGGTGTGACAAGAGCTTCCGGTTCACTGTTCCCTTAGATATGGCTTACGTCTAGAGGCCCCTCATCCTCCTGTGCCTGTAGGTGGGGTCTTTGGAAGGTGACTGGATTGTAGGGGACTTGCAGGTAGGAAGTGGGCCTGGTGGGAAGAGGCGGGTCACTGTGGGTGTGGCTGGAGGCTGCATCCTCCTTCCTGTTCCCCCCAGACTCTGCTTCCAGGATGCCAGGACATGAGCACCCATTCTTTACCCAGGCCCTTCCACTCTCCTCTCTCTTTGGAACAGCCAACTGTGGCCTAAAGGCATGAGGCAGAATTGCGCTCTCCACCTTTCACGTGTGGGTGTCAAGGATTTCGTTCTTGGGAAAGTGACTGAGACTCTTGGGACCCCAGAAGCACGCTACATGTTCTCTGCCTTTCTGATGTCTAAAGGCACGTTCCAGAGTTGTCCAGTTATCGTTCAAACTCCACTTCTCTTGGTCCACTGGGCCCACGGTTAGGACAGTGAGAACGGCCAGGACAGGGTTCTGTACTCACAGTTACCATCCCGAGAAGGCCTGCTTTTGATAGTGCTACCGGCTGTAGTCACCCACTTTCAAAGTGGGAGTATGGGTGCACAGCCTACATGGGGGGTTGTTGTTGTTTGGTATTTTGCTTTTTATTTTTTTCTCATGAAATTGTGTTTTGCTATATGATAAACGTCACAAGAACTGTAAATGATGGTATAAGCCACACACGTCTTCCTTGGCCTTGGGTCTGTGGCCACAGGCTGGAGGATGGCAGGAGATAACAAGGCCAGGCTCACAGCCCTGCTCACTCCTGGGCTGCATGTGACCGGAAAGCAGGCCCAGGGCAGGTCCAAGGCCCACATGGAGCAGGTGTGCTATGGCCTCCACTGCCTGTGTGCCAGCCCAGACCTTGTTTATGTTTGCTAAGCATGGCTATCCGGGCCCCTGAGGCCTTGCCCTTCCTCTGGCCTCGATGTTGTTGACCACACTGGTGAATGATAACAGCTTCCGGTCTTGAGTGCTTTCTTCCTGTTACAAGACAGTGTCTTTGGGCCAGAAGAAATGTGAGGCTCTTTGCTTGCTTGGCCCACTGGTGTGAACCGTCTTCCTTCTCTTGCTCCCATGTTCCTCTTGCTTTGTTTGTGCTTCCTAACCTCAATTTTCTTGTGGCCACCAAGAGCTTGGCTGACTCGCCCATGCAGGGCCATAAGCAGTCCTGACAGCCTGCCACCAGTCCAGGCCCACTGCAGAGGCAGGAAGAGCTTTCCGCTCCATCCTGATCTGCACGGAGACAGCACTCATCTGGCAGTGCCTTCTCCTCCAAGCGGACACAGCCAGCAAGCCCAGAACTTCCCTTTCCTCCTGTCCCGCTCTTTTACCAAAACCCTCGCTTCATAATGGCAGCCTGCTATTACACAGCCCTGTGTGCTAACGACCAAGGGCCTTGAAGGACGCAGCATGGGGTGAAGTCACACAGACCCAATCGTAGTCCTGCCTTTTCTGGTGGATCTGTGCGCTCTCTCTCCCATCCTCAGACCCTGCCGCAGTGTGGAGAGCTCAGAGCCCACAGTGCAGAGGCAGGTGAAGACTGAGCAGACAATGCACGTCAAGGTCACGGCCATAGAACAGGATATAAATGGGAACCTGGAAGTAATCTGCTAAGTGAGGGTAGACTGGCAGTGCAACCTGGTGCTTTAAGGATCTCACTTTAAGGAACGGCAAATGGCCTTTCTCAGGGGAACTAGATTCTGGGGAACCCCTCATCGCCCCCAGAGCTCTCCAGGTAATGAGTGCTTGCTTACCCTGGGGGTTCTACCTGTAGACATCACCCAGCTTAGTAACCAGAACTCTGTGGGAAAGGGCCTGATTTTCCCTAGTACGCTGAGTCCTTTTAATTCTAAATAGGATAAAGAATAGCAGACTAGATCAGGAAAAAGGGAAGGAAAAAAAAGACTAAGGAGAAGAAAGATGCTTCATCGGGGCCAATTCCAGAAGCCCCCAACCTGAGTTCTGAGGCTTCCTGAACAATGTGAGTATCCAAACGTTTCCCTCTTAAGTCCGTGAGACACTGCTTGGTTCTGGGCTGCAGAGGCTGCTGGGATCCAGCTGGCAAGACTTCTGATCTCTGGGGTCAGCGTATTTAAGTTACTAATTATAATTAGAGCCCACCTAGCTTCTGGTGGAAGGAGCCCCAGGACTCCCCCTCTCCCGACCTTCTCGTCTGCTTTTGCTGGTGCAAGAGTCCCTCGAATGCACATATGGAGAGCTGATGGGGAACGAGAGGGTGGTGGGAGAGAAGAGCTGGCTGTCAGGGAAGCGCAAGAGACAGTTGGCTCCTCTCCTGACGACTGACTGTGCTTGTCTCTCTGGGGTCGATAAACATCACTTGGGAGGCCTGCGCCTTGCTGAAGCACTTCAGAGAAAGGAATGGTTGGCACGGCCCCGCACAGTAGAATGTGAAGCTGTGCCAGCGTGCCAGCCCACACGGGCTGTCCAGAAATATGTGCAGCATTTCGCCCTGGGGCTCCAGCCACTACTCAGCTAGAGGCTGGGCTGCCCACCCTGGGCTCACACCCCTGCTCGGCCCATAGCAACATTCCAGAAACGGAAGGTGGTGTCCTGTTAGTTCATACCGGGAATTCATCACCTCTGCTTAAACTTCTGAGAGAACTTGAACTTGATGCCAGCGCTGGCCAGGGCACAGTGTGCTAGATCCATGATGATAATGAAGGACAGCACGCACTTCCTAAAGCAGGTTCACAAACACTGGCTTGTTTGACCAATTACTAATTTAGGTCAGTAAATTCCTTTTCTGTCTTCTAAGTAGGAAAGCAAAGCCTGCGTGAGACAAGGTGCCCTGGGTCATGCTCTGGGAAGCACGGTCCTCGACTGTCCTCACCCATCTGTGGGAGACAAGAGCTGGTTCCCAGGGGAAGTGCAAAGCCTGCTCTCTCTGAGCATCTGTGGGCCTGAGGGGCTTCTTGGGAATTCTCTACCAGGAGCAGACGCTGTCTGCTGTCCACCGGGGTCATTGGGAAGGATAGCAGATCTTCCAAGAGAGCTGTGGTATTTGGATTTGACACTTAAAAGATGCTTCTTGTTACAACTGGCCTGGGCAAGAGATCACTTGCAGTATTGGTGGCTGGGATGCCAGCCTGCTGAGCGGGGTCCCCCAGGGCAGGGCCGGGCCATCTCTGAGGGGCTGAGAAAGGCCACTCAAGGCAGGAGACCAGCACAGGTTGGGGACTTCAAACAGCCAATGAGAGGCCATCCTTCAGGGAAAGTGTGCTATTTCTGGGTCCCTCTCCAGACTTCAGTATCTGTGGGGGTGGGGTCAGCCCCACAGTGGAGCAGGCACTGGGGCTTGGGAAGATGGCCTGGCCCTCCGAGTACCACACCCAACAGAGAGGATGAAATCGATGTTTGGGCTGCTGATCTCTGACTTTGGACACGGTGGAGCAGCATGCTGGCCTGGCCTGCTGTCTCCCCTGCAGCGTAAGTCAAACTCTTTTAGCCCAATTTCTTCCGATCTTATCTAGCTTCAGGTTCTGGTGTCAAGGCTCATCATCAGCACGTCGAGGAGCACTTCCCAGACTCCCACCACAGAGACACTGCTCCTCACACCAGAAAATGACCAGAGTGGGTCAGGAAGAAGACTGAGGGAAGGATGCCAACCTTGCCAAAGGGGAGAGGGTGCCACAGGGCAGGCCTTGTCAGAGCTGGAACTGGCCCGGGACTGGCTTCATGGCTTCTTGTCTTTCTCTTACCTCCCACTGGACCCCAGCTCTCTCCTCCGGGGAATGAGGAACCACACACAGAAGGGAAATAGGCCAAAGAGGAAAGAGATCCAGAGCCCCCGTGGGAGCGAGGCCTGCCTCATCCTGCCCGGGCTGGCATGGCCAGCGGGAGAAGACCTCTCAGGGTGCTGGGAGCCACGGCCCAGGGAGGCTGATCCTGCTCTGTACTGCGGCCCCCGGGAGGGGGGGGGAGGATGCTGGCATCCCTGGGCTGGCAGAGCCCCAGCACCCTGAGCCTAGTGAAGGGGTGTGGCCTGGGGGTGGAGGACTCAGGTGAGGAAGGGGGGAGGGGGGGCGCTGACAGAAACCCGTGTGAACCAACACTGTGCCATCCTCCCACCCACTGGAGAGCAGCGCCTCGGCTAGGGCAAGGGGCGAGGGAAAAGCTCCCTGGACCCAGGACTGTTTACTGCGCCCCAGGCTCAGGGAACATGACTCCCTTAGGGAGACAGAGCCACTGCTTCCTTTGTATTTTTCACTTTTCCAGTTTTGTATTTTTAAAAATGAAGTCGACGGTTAGAAAAGCCTGGAGTGTTTTCGCAGCAATTACCTTAAACAGTTAGGTGGTGTCTATTAGTGCAGAAGTTACTATTTTTTTTTTCTCCAAAAAGAAAACAATCTGCCACTACATAAACAGCCCAGAGAGGTGGGTTGCCTGCCACTGCTGCTGCTGCTGCAGCGTCCTGAGGTCCCCAGGCGGGTTGGGGGTTGGCACTCTTTGGATGGCCCAGCCCCAGAGGTGCAGGAACTCACTCCTATAAAGGCCTGGTCTGTTCCTCCTCTCTGCGGCCTGAAGTGGCAAGTCGGCACCTGCGTGAGTCTTGGGCCAAGGACAGAGCCCCCCAGCCGGTCCTGCCCCAGGCTGGCTCCAACCCCAAGGGTGCCCACTTACCTTGCTCTGCTTTCTGTCCAGGTAGAACTGGTGCTGGCTGATAGCCATGGCCCAGATGGACTTGATCAATGCTGCACACGCGTACCAGGTGTGCACCGCGATGCCGCTGTGCCCAAACGTCCTCCTCGTCACCGAAGCCCTGGAAAGCAGGGGTGGGAGTCTCAGTCTTCTTTATGAGGGAGAAACCAGCAGCAGCTCAGGGAGAACCACGGGGCCCACTTCCTGGTGTGAAGGTGACCCATGCGCTCAAACACTGCGCACACGCAGGCACACTCATGTGCATGTGGAGAAACCGATTCCCCAGGGATCGTGAGGTCACCGGGTGGTCGTTTCCAACTTTCACCTCTTAGAACTGAGCCAAGACAAACCTCGGAGCCCAGTAAATCCTTCAATAGCAGTGTTCTGAAGCGGGCTACCCACGCGTGGGAGCTGAGCACACTCTTGGCCACATCAATGGGCTTGATGTGCTCAAAAGTCTGGCTATCAGCTTCAGAGTGTGCAAACAGCAGCGGCTTTGATGACCGGAGAGGCGGAGGGCGGGGCGGGAGGGCGTGTGTGTGTGGAGCAGAATCTCAACGTAACTCACATCAGTGGGGCTTGGGGGGATAAAAGCGGCATGGGTATGTCCTCCGTGAAGCGCATTTTATAGGAGAGGCAGATTAGATGTGAGGTGTTCCTCCTAACCACCTTGAAGGAGAATCCAAACCTGGGGGTGAGAAACCTGACTCTAGGCAGGTTCTGCTGCCCTGGTTCAAACCAAAGGAAATAATGCCAGTGTGTGGAAGAGCACCCAGCTGAAAAGAACTGAAGAGCAGGCAGACAGGGAGTGAGGAGGGTGCCGTGGCTGCCGCAGGTGTGGAAAGGAACAGAGAGGGATCTCGGCCTGGTTCCGTGACCCCACTCCTCCTGGGAGTGTGTGTATGTGTGTGAGATGTCTGGGAAAGCTGAAGCAGAGAAGAAAGGCGAGGTGAGTGCGTTTGCACCAGCAGCGTGGCTGCACAAGCTGCGGCTTCAGTTTTTCAGGTAGGGCGAGTGAGAGCCGGAGCAGGAGTCAGGTGACTCATCCCGTGGGAGCTGCGTCGACAGCTCCAGCCTTTCTCGGGCCCATTATTAATTTATCTCTTTCACTCATCTCCTCCTCCAGGCCCTTCCCACACCACTGATGTTTCTATTTTCCCTGAGCCTTAGAAGGGGATTAGTGTTGGCCAAACCTACAGAGTAGCAAAACCAAAGGTAGGTATGGGGTTGCATTGCCTGTCCTGAGAACTGTGGGGTAGGTCAGCAGGGAAGAGTTGGGCTTTCGCACTTCTCAGTCCATTCATGCGCCCTTGGCCCTGAGCGATGTGCCTGCGGCCACAGCTTCCTGCCAAATCTGTCATTGCCTGCGTGCAGCTGGCCCGTCCCGCCCTGATAACCAGGTTGTGACTCCCTTCCTGGCCAAGGTCGGGGTGGGGGGGGCAGGAGCCCTGGACACCACCAAGGTGCAGTGCATCAGACAAACACTTCCGGTTCCAAATAAGCAGCAACAAGCAGCAGGATGATACATCCAGTGTCCACTGTGGAAGTCGCTGAGTCAGAAGGCCTGGCAGTCGCTGCTATGGCCCTGACCAGCTAACCAAAGCCATCCCTTCTCTTGGGCAGATGGGGCTCTCTCCTTGGCCCCCTGCCTGTCTCAGGAAGATGGTACCCTCAGTGCCCCTTTTGGAGGAGAGACAGTCATACTCATGTTTGGGCTCCTCCTTCCTCCCTCACCCAACGTGCTGGGCTCCCTGAGTGCCCAAGACATCCTTTGAGTCTCGGTTCAGATGGCCCCTGCCCAGGAGGTCTCTGCCAGCCAGGCTCGGGTCTCTGTGTCAGTCAGTGCCCCTGGGCACTCAGTAACCCTCCCTGAGCCCAGGGAAGCAAGAAAGCATGTAGGCTCTGGCCTCAGGCTCCTGGGCACCAGTCTGGCTTCTTCTGCATTATTAGCTTTGTGACCTTGAGCAGGTCAAGTCTCCCAGATGGAGAGCAAGAAGAACACAGTTTGCCGGAGCACAGTGAGGACCCCGGCAAAAAGTAAGTTTAGAACACTGACTACACGTGCAAGACTCTCAGGGCCAGTCCCTCCTGTGCGGGTCTCTTCAGCTCTGCCAGAAGTGCTCTGGGAAAGAGCACCCTCCCTGCCTCAGCCTCCCTCTGTAGCCTATCGCATCCACCACCGTAAGGGACACAGAAGTTTCTCAACACACAAGCAAACGAGCCCTTTGCATGAGCTAGCAGCACAGCTTTGGGCAACGTGAGGCCTCTTCTGTAGGTTACTCTTTCTGTAGACCTTGGGAAAAGGACTGCATCACTGCCAGGATGATGGTGCAGAGAGAACACAGCCCCCCACACATGCACATGGGCACACGTACCATGCACATGTGAAAAGATTTGTCCAAGGTCCCTGCAATAGCAGGTTTCCCAACAGACTGCAGACACAGACAGTCCGTCCATTCCTTGTGCCCGGGCCCTGAGACAGTCCAAGTTTCATTTAGGTTTCATCTGTCAAGTGTCCCCTTCTACATCTGACCCACTAGGGCAGAATTCATTTCACTCTTTTCACATGGAAGTTTCTCCTCCCCTCATCTGACTAAGGGCCTGTGCCCAAGGAGTGGACTCGGGCAAGTGATAGTTCCTTCTTTTTTTTTTTAGGTTTTTTGAGGCAGGGTTTCGCTTTGTGGTTCAGGCTGGCCCTGAGCTCAGCCTCAAACTCACATCACAGCAATCCTCCTGCCTCTGCCTCCCGAGTGCTGGGATTACAGGCGTGAGCCACCACTCCCGGCACTGTGGTATGTGGTACTGGTTGCTGCTGGGCGTGAGTCTCCACGCCCAGTATGGTATGTGGTTACCGGGAATCGAACCCGGGCCCTTGCGCTTGCAAGACAGGCACCGGAACCACTGAGCTAACTCCCCAGCCCCTTTTCTTTTTTTTTTTTTTTTTAGGTTTTTTGAGACAGGGTTTCGCTTTGTGGTTCAAGATGGCACTCAGCTCAGCCTCAAACTCACATCACAATTCTCCTGCCTCTGCCTCGCGAGTGCTGGGATTACAGGCGTGAGCCACCACGCCCGGCACTGTGGTATGTGGTACTGGTTGCTGCTGGGTGTGGGTCTCCACACCCAGTATTGTTATGTGGTTACCCGGGAATCGAACCCGGGCCCTTGTGCTTGCAAGACAGGCACCGGAACCACTGAGCTAACTCCCCGGCCCGATAGTCCCTTCTTGGCAGGGCTGTTGTTTTGGCAGCCGACTTTCCCTCTGTGGCCTGGGCAGATGGGCCCCGCATGCTCTGCCGTGTCCCTGGGACCTGGAGCACCAGGACAGGTGACCCTTTGTGCCCTCGCTGCATAGCCAGCTTCAGGCAGCCGGAGAGGGTGTGTGTGTGGAGCAGATTACAGGGCACAAGGAGGTGAGGCCTCTGCCCTAGGGTTATCTCGGGCAGCAGGGAGAAGCTGGTGTCCCAGCCTCGGCTTCCCACTGTGTGGAGCCCCACCCAGCAGGCGCTGGTGCTCTGGAGCCTGGCTCAGCTCCTTCTCCAAGCCCTGCGGAGGGTGCCAGTGGTACCTGAGCCCACCTGCTGTCTTTCTAGGGCTGTCCTGGTGTCCCTGTAGGGCCTACGTGTCAGGCCTGGCTCAGGGAAAGGTGCTGAGCTTCCAGGCTGCAGCAGACAAAGAGCGGAGGCAGAGGGTGGGGGCTGCAGACCCCTATGCAGGCCGGTGGCCCTGCTGCCTGGCATCTGACTAGAGCATGGGTGGGGTGCCATCCCATGCTCTTGAGAGTACAGTTAAGGGTGGAGGGGAGACGGGCTGCATTTCTTTGGCATCCACTCGTGATGCTAACAGCCTAAGACCCCAGCTCTCCGGTGAGACAAGCGGACAGCTGCTGTGCTGCTGACCACCTCCCCGGTGTGAGCGTCAGGCAAGCCCTGACAAGGAGGCCTTCAGATCTTCTCTGGGAAAACGTCCTAAGGGCACCGCTGCCCAGTTTAACGTGGTGTTTGCTACACGGTGCCTGAGCAGTTTTCCTCCGGTGCCCCAGTGCACACCACACACACACACACACACATGCACGCACGTGCGCGAATCAACACATGTATACACAACAAAGCTTTTCTTCTGATGTGAACTCTCTCCCACGATTCTCCATCCTTTCCTCTTACCCCAAAATGAAGGTGGACAAGGACAGGGCAGACACGGAATTGTAACAAATATGCCAGAAAAAGCCTCCTCACTCACCTGCGGGGGTCATGAACTTCCACAGAAAACTTCTTCTCTCTGAAATACAGGTTCTCCAGCTGCCTCCATTGGAATATCTGGACAGAAAACAGCGCGGTTCAAACTTAGCAGCGCGGCTCCGCTGGGCTTGTCCCTGGTTCCTGTTAACTTTCGACAGCTGGCAGTGTCCTTATCAGAGCAGACTGTGCAGTTGTTTGTGCCTCCACGCCGTGCGCATACACACGCGCGCGCGCACACACACACGCCAAGGAACAGCCCGCGGTTCAAAACCAGGCAGCGCGGGTGTGGATCTCCCTGCCGGCTTCCCAGGACACAGAGCGAGGTCTCCTGCCTGCTCCTCTTGGTGGCCTTTGTTGGCTTCTCCAAGACAGTTCCCAGCTCTGCAGACTTTTCCCTCCGAGGAGGGGGAGGGGAGCAGCGGAGCTCGGAGGGAGTGCGGCCGCCTTCCTCCCCTCCGGTGAGGAACTGGAAGGCGGTCAGATTCCCAGCCTCCCAGCGGGACTCCACTTCCTGCCGCTAATGTGCAAGCGCCTCTGCAGCGCGAGGGCGGAGGCTGCTGGCCCGCGCGGGGCAGGCGGCTCGGATCAGCGCGAGCGGCCTGAGCTTCCCCCGCAGCACAGAAAAGCCAGCGTCCCGCAACAAAGGAGCCTTCTGCTAAAAGTCTGACTGCGGGCGGGCGGGAAACAGCCGGGGCGCACCCACTGCCGTAGGGAAAGTGAAAGTTACTCAGCCTGGGAAGAGCTGCGGGGGAAGAGCAGTGTGCCCACCGGTGGTCCCTGCTCCACGGATACGGGTTCATTCAGCCTGAACGAGGCAAAGCCGGAATCTGCCTCGTCTCCCCGGGAGTGGCCTGTTTTTCTAGGGGTCCCCCTTGCTCTGCCCCCCCCTGAGTTGCAGAACATGCTTTCCAGGGGCTCGTTCTCCTCTAGGCCCCTGACCTGTTCGTGTGCCCTCCGCCCTGAGTCCAGTCCGGGGTCCCACCCCGTCCCCAGGCCCAGGATGCCGCGCGCGCCAAGGCCTGGCCAAGGGGTTTGCTGCCTAATGAAACTGGACTGGAGCAATGGCTGGGTTCGGAGCACTGTTCTTTTGTCTTCCCAGGCTCCTCACCGGGATCGCAGTCATTCTGGCTGTATAAAGAACACGATGGAGTACACTGACTGTATCTTTTACGCAGCTACTTCTTTCGCCCTCAGCTCTGAATACATTTTACTCTACAGATCAAGGAAACTGGGCTTCTTTATCAAGTTCAAGGACAGCAACAGTTCTAGAGCACAGCTGGCTCACGCAGCTGTGCCCCGCCCCCGCTGCCGCCTCCTCCGCCCCCTCCTCCCCTCCTCTGTGGGACCTTTATTACTTCAGTACCTAACTGTATCTCAGGCTCCCACGGTGGGGACGTTCTGCTGCCTTGCATCTGCTGTGGGAACAACCAAAACTCCTCTCCTCCCTGCGCCCCGGGCTCAGGTATTTACGGATTTCACCTGGACTTCACCGCAGCCCAACCGCGCCAGACCTACAGCTTCCATGCACCTCATAGCGGCCAGGCTGTGCTCAGGGGTCTGGCCAGGCGCCACTGCTGGCTTCTGACTGCTGTGCTCCGACACCCACGTTGCTGGGCGTCAGGCAAGTGCAGGGTGCTCTTGGCCTCAGTTTCCCCTCTGTAAAAGGGCAATCGTGACCCCTTGGCGGTGGAGCGGGCAGTGGCCATCCTGCAGACAACACTGGCACACAGCAAGCACGCAGCAGACTCGTCTCCCTAGGGTTCTCCCTGTTCTCCTCCCAAATCTGGTCAATAAAAAGAGAAACTGCAGAGTAACCAGAATAATTTTCAAGTTTCCTAACTCAGGGCTTAAGAAAAGGAAATTATTTGTGTGCTGGAAACATGTGAGTAATTATAAAGATTCATCCTCCTTGCTCTCTTTCTTCCCGAACCTGAGCAGGCGAGGTGGGCGCTGGGACGGACTGGCGGCCTGGGCATCTGGTCCAGTGCGCTGCTGTGCCATCGTCATCAAGGGCACCTACACTGCCATTATGCACTGGCTCCGACAATGCCAGTTAGTCCTGGCTGGGTGCTGGCGGGGCTGGCAGCACGGGTAAAGGCCCCACCCTGATGACAGACCCAGAGAGATTGTCTCTCCAGACCCCCCAGAAGGAGGAAAGGGAACCTCACCTGGAGAAGCATGTGTGAGAGAAACCCCCTGCGCCCCTGATAAAGAGCCACTTAGCACAAGGCTCGAAAGCTGCTACCCGGCGGCTCCTGCTCCTCCTCCCTCCTCGTGAAATGAAACACAAACCAGCTCTGCTCTGAGTGGTCCCTGAGGGTGCTTTGCGTGGTGACCTTCATGTATGCCAAAGGCCTAACAAAGCCATCTGGGCCTGGGCGGCTGCCGCGGGAGGTCCTGCTTAGCCCTGCTCTCCAAAGTGGGCGCTGGAGCCTGGGCTCCCAGGCTGGCCCAAGGGTGGTGTCGTGTCTATGGACATTGTTTAACAGGGTGGGGAGCAAAGGGTTCCCTTCGAAGTTTGCTCTGAGCATAAACTTTGTTGTTGTTTATTTTACATCGGAAACACTGGTGATTAAAGTGGGAGAGAGGCAGACCAGTGAGAAGCCTTCCGAGGCTGGACTGCTGCCTGGTGCACGGGTGCTGAGAGAGACACGCACGGGCGGGGACATGGCTGATGATCCTGTCCTCTGCACAAGCTGGAAGGTGGAGGACTGGCTGGCACCCAGGGGGCAGGACTGCGAAGGCAGGAAGGGCAGAGAGGGCAAGACAGTCGTGGTGGGCTGCCAGGAGCATGCCGCTTGCTGCGATGGCACTGTGCTGTCTTTTTTTTTTTAAGGTTTTTTGAGACAGGGTCTCACTTTGTGGTTCAGGCTGGCCCTGAGCTCAGCTTCCACCTCACATCACAGCAATCCTCCTGCCTCTGCCTCCTGAGTGCCGGGATTACAGGCGTGAGCCACTATGCCCAGCACTGTAGTATGTGGTACTGGTTGCTGCTAGGGTGAGTCTCCACGCCCAGTATTGTTATGTGGTTACCGGGGATCGAACCCGGGTCCTTGCGTTTGCAAGACAGGCGCCGGAACCACTGAGCTATATCCCCGGCCCTGCACTGCGCTGTCTTCACGGGCTCGGGGCATCCCTGCTCCTGTGCCTGAACCTCACAGCACAGGGTCCCTGAACACGCTGCCCTGAGGCTGGCAGGACAGAAACAATAAGCAAACAGCAAAGGAGGATCTTGATCTGCCTTCCTCTCCTCTGTGCCTGCCTGATTTCCCAGCAACCACACACTGTCTGTGCCAGGCCAGCGGGTCTTCCGGTCATGGCTACTGCCACAGAGAGACATCCACACAAACACCTCACATACTCCTAATGACTATCACCCTCCATAGTTCTCTTAGGACTCTCTACTTCCTGAGGGCCAATTAGGCCAAAGGAGCTAATTAAAAGCTCAACTATGTAGTTCCATCGATAGTCAAAGAATTTATTAATACCTATTAAACCACTATCCAGGCATTTTTAAGAAGCTCGGCAAACACCGCTCCTTTAATCGTCACGCATCCCCCACAAAGAAGTGGGAATTTTCCTGGGGAAACGAGACCACCAAAATGAGGGGAAACCGCCTAGGGCCACACAGTGAGAGAGTGACAGGACCAGAGTAGAAGTCAAGGGCGCCTACTCTGACCTCTAACTACGCTGCTTCCCGCCGCCCCCCCCCCAGTCCACCAATTAGTGGGAGCAGCTCTTACTCACTAATGGCTGGTTAACTTTACAAGTGAGTGATTTTCACAAATGAGCACCACTGTGACTGGAGGTGGGAATGGAAGCCATATCCTGAGCCTCCACAAAGGATCATAAGGATTGCTTTTTTTTCTTGGAGAACTAACTCTAGTTTTCTACACAGCAGCAGCCTCATTACTCAATAACTTCTGGCCAAGGACTAAGAAACAAACATGAACATGGCTAAGCACAGTTGGAGCTGGCCACAGTGGCACATACTGGTAATCTCAGCTACTTGGGAGGCTGATGCAGGGGGATTACATACTTGAGCTCAGGCTGGGAAACTTGGAGAGACCCTGTCTCAAAAATAAAATGGGCTGGAGACGTAGCATGGTGGTAGACACTCACCTAGTACATGTGGGGTCATAGGTCCCATCTAAGGTATTTCAAGGAAAAAGACCGAAGTAAAGCAACACAACCATACCAACAGAGCAGTGTGATGTGGGCCTGCATAGGAAGTCAGAACTCAGAAGGAGGTATTGGGACTGATTTCATTGTGACGGGGTACATCACCGCTAGTGGAGCCCTGGCTGGTCCCAGATACAGGCTGTTAATTTCTGATCAGCAGTGGGATGATTCCCAGTGTGGTCCGTCAGCTTCCATTCTCCCACTCATCCTGAGCATCCCCCTGTATGAGACTGAGGGCGCAGGGGTGTGGCTCAGGAACCCTGCCTCTCCTTATTGAGCAGGGACGGTCCGCTGCGCTCCACATCCTGGGCATGGCTGGGGCTGGGCAGAGGAGGGCCCTGGCTCACAAGGTGATTCGGAAGTGAAGGCTGAGAGGGAGCTTGGTCTGGCGCAGATCCCTGACCAGAACTTCAGACAGTGTGTCTTGGCCTAGTCCCTCAGGCTGAGTCACTGAGCCTCTTAATGACCTCCCTATGAGCAACTTCCTGCTTCGGCGAGGGGCCATTATTCCATCTCTGGCAGCCCTCTGGTCCACCTCCTCTTTTCAGACAAAGCGGCCCAGTGGACCGGGGTTGAGGCCTGGCAGAGGCTGGGTAAGCACTGTCGGGACTTCTTTTCTCATTGTGGTGCCCTAGTCTCTTTTCCACACATTACAAAGTGCTTCGATGAATGATCACTGGAGTCGAGAGCTCTGACGGCTATGCGATACCACGCACTCTCCACTCACCAGCAAGCAGTTCTCAGTGGCAATTAGACTCACAGATAGGAAAAACCTCCAAGTTTGGAGTGAAACAAGCCTAGCAGAAACCCACTTCCTTATTTCATTTCTGCTCTCTGCATTTTCTAGGAGCAGACTGAATCTCTAGGTTATTATACATAGTCAGCAAATGACAGGAGTTGTACCCAAGGCCGGACACAAGAAGGAAGTGGCTGACCCCGGAACAGTTGGAATCTAAAAAGGAAGGTGGCTTAGAAGTCTCCAGCTATACTTGAATAGGATCTTGTCATGTGACCCATTAAGGTCCCCCCAGTTCTAGGGGCATAGGGCAGGGTGTGAAGGCGGGCGAGGCCCTGGCTGAGACCACCTGTCGCTGTCCATCAGTTCTGAGGCACTCCATAGATTTTCCTTTATTCTTAAAGAAAAGGCAAGCCAAAGCCCTAGGGTTAGGCAGCATCTAATCCCCATTGTCTTGACGGCACTGGTGTAGCGGGCACCAGCTCTGCCAGGGCCCAAGCTCCTAGGCAAGAGAAAGCACGTGACGCTCATGGCACATTCCTGGCTTGGGCTCCACATCTGCAGTCTGCATCGTGGGGTCCCGATGGTCATCTGTCTGGGCACACACAGCCTCTCCTCGCCCGATTTCTCCAGAACACAGCCCCACAGTTTTTCACATGGTAGTGAGTGGGTGCCCCGTGCAGAGGGTTCTAAGGCGCTTGGCAGGGTGTGCACAGTGTACATGGATGTGCGGCATGTTTCCTACTGGGACTTGAGCATCCTCAGAGTGTGCTCTGTGCAGAAGAGTCTAGAGCCAACCCTGCGTGCACCAGGGCACACCCTGCAAGACACTCACAGTCTGGCTGAGAAGTAGCCTGTGTGCGTGCTGAGTGAGGAGCTCCACGAGGGGCTGCCAGCCGCCGTTCGCATGTGTTTGGCATTTTAAAACATGCTTCTGTTCACGCTTTGACCTCTGCAGAGATGAGCTGCAGTCTCATCACATGGGCCTCCACTTTCTCCTCAGATACTCGATGCACATGATCGTCACTCATTCTTAGATATATGTCTGTAATATGTAATGTTCACATGCCCTGTGTGGAGTTGGTATACGCACATGATACGTCTTCATCCTTTGTGCATTCCCATTCCCTTCTCCCTTTCCTTCTCTCCAGCTTTTGGTCCCCTACCCTTTTGAGAAAGATCTATCTTCCTACTTCCTATTATCTATCTTTTATTTTGCTCTTTATTTATACTTGGGTTTCTTATATAAGAGAAACCATGTTCTATTTAAGCTTGTGTGTCTGATTTATTTCACTTAACATTATGGTCTCGAGGTGCATCTATTTTCCTAGGGATTCAGCTCAGTGGTTCCGGCATCTGCCTGGCAAGTACAAGGTCCCAAGTTCGATCCCTGGCAGCACATAACAGTGCTCGGTATGGTGGCTCACATCTATCATCCTTGCAGTTGGGAGGCAGAAGCAGGAGGATTGCCAAGAGTTTGAAGCTGGTCTGGGCTACATAGCGAGTTCAGGATAGTCTGAACTACAAAGTGAGACCCTGTCAAAAAAACAAACAAACTTTATCCTAATAAAACAAAATAAAAGTTTATCCTTCTTGATGGCAGAGTAGTGCTCCATCATATGAAAACACTGCATTTGCCTTATCTGTTCATTTGTTGATGCTATGCCATATATTTTCATCTTTGAAATACTACGAATAACAACACGGCTTTTCTCACAGTGTTGCTGTACTAATGAATCCATATAAATAAAGTGCTTAAAATGATTGCCAACACAGCTGACACTCAGCTAATAGTTATTATTGTCTGTGTCCCCGCATGGCTTAAATGGCCAGTATTATTCTTAATGTAAAACTGTCCCCATGTACAGGCTGTGCGACATTCTTCCAGTGATGATTACCACGGTGCCATGGGCATTTAATACAAGTTTTCTGTTCAGGGGGGTATTCTGTGGTAGACACAAGCCTAACCGCGAGTACGCACTCCATCTGCTGGCGTCTGCTCTCTCGCCGGCTTGTTCGTTCCCAGCCTTCAGTAGCCAATTCCTCCTGCAGTGTGACTTTACCAGAATCGACTGACCATTTCCTGCTATGGCCAGGATTCTCCTCTCCTACCACTCAGTATGAGCCACATGGTGTGAGCTGTCCCAGAAACCAAGTCGGACTCCCCGAACGTTCCAGCTGTGGTCACAGGGGCGGAGCCGTGGGCCGTGTTACCTGCATGGCAGGAGGCAGGGGGCCTGGCATCGGCCTCCCACGGAGAGGCTCAGATCGCAGCACTCCAGGCAGGGGCTGCTCATCCCCGAAGCCGAGTCTAAGGGAAGTGAGAAGCTCCCCGCCAGCTGCCATCTCCCAGATGACCAAGCAAGCTCCAGACTGGCCCTGTTAATGCGGTGACAGCCCCAGGCCTCGACCCTGTAATGGACCCATCGAAAACCTTTCGGCTCCCTCCGGCTTAAGAGTCATTAGGAAAGGAAAGAGAAAGAGGTCAGTGAATCCCTAACAGCACCAGAGAGACAGGCCACTCCGCTTTCCCCACTGGACTTTATCTTCTTTTATTTCCGCCTCAGAGAACCTTGTTGTTATTTTCTTGAATGGACTCTGGCTTTTCTTGGAGAAAAGACTCAACATAAAGCTTGAGCAAATGCATATGTGTAGGAGGAAGTCACAGACATTTTTCTTATCCCTCTTCTGCCTCCTGGTTATTTTTTCCTGATCAGACTGTGCTATCTGGGGGAGGGATGTAGCAGAGGCTGGAGGGCCCGACGGCTACAGGGCTCTGGCCTGGCCTCTCCAGTGCTGGGCACTGTGCCACTGGGGGCCTAGACTGCCCTGTGCCCCGGACCATCCTTTAAAAACTCCTCTTAAAGGCATTTTTCAAAGTGGGAGTTAATGTCTCTGAGAAGTGTTTGGTATATCAGGGAGAAAACAGAAACTGTGATGGGCCATTTCGTGTACTTTCAGACAATATTTTTTGTTTTGTTTTGTGAGTGTGTGGCACTGGGAGTTGAATCCAAGGCCTTCACACTGACTTTCACCCAAGGCCTTCTTTATTTTTTAATTTGAGACAGGCTCTGACTAAATTGCCAGACTGAGCTTGGATTTGTGATCCTCCTGCCTCAGCCCCCCAGCATGCTGGGACCACAGTAAGAGTGTTGTTTTTTTTTTTTTAAGACAGAGTCTTACTTTATAGCTCAGACTGGCCCTGAGCTCACTATGTAGCCCAGGCTAGCCTCGAACTCACAACAATCCTCCTGCCTCTGCCTCTTGAGTGCTGACATTACAGGTGTGAGCATTGTGGTATGGGCTTACCAGGGATGGAACTAGGGACCTTGTGCTTGCCAGGCAGAGGCTGGAACCGCTGAGCTAAATCCCTGGCCCTGTGAAAGTGCTTTTTGAAGCAGGGTTTGACTTCTCTGGAGAACAGACTTTAAGGAGGCAAGCTGTATTTTCTGTTTTGGGAAGAGGTGTCGCACTGCTACCTGTGCCCACAAGTGTGGCACCACAGCATAGTCCTGTGCCCTTGGGAATGTCCCCTGACTTGCAAGATGAGGCCCGGGCTGTGTGGAGTGGAGGAGGGTGGCGGGAGTGTGGGCTGCTCAGGAGCAGGTAAGTACCAGCTGTCTGCAGGTATAAACCCTAGTGTGGAGAAGTTGCGTGGCCCCATGTATGCTGCGCTGGGCTGCTGTGCTCAGGCTGGGGAGGCCAGCAGCTGGCTGTGTGGGTCCTGCAGGCTGCTCTGCATAGATCTGACCATTTCTCTGCACTCACTACTTCGGGAACGAATGAAGTTGCGATGCAGGTATTACAGCACCCAGGCTCAGAGAGCTCATGCCACTTCTCAGATTTCAGTGGGGACTGGTGGGTTGTGACCCTCACCTTTCATTCAAATTCAGGCTCCTACACTGATGGGAGGAACTTCCCATGACTGGACCACGAGGCTGCGGTAAACAGGCATCTCTAAGCTGTAAGGGGCACAGTGACAGAGAAGTGACATCAGGGCCACCCCAAGAAGGGAGCGTTGGACCTGTGGCCCCTGCTGCTCCCAGCACTGTCTGCTCTCAGCTCTGACCACGTGAGCTGGGTCCTCACGACCCAGGGGCTTGGGGTCTTCTGCTGGAAACTGGTCCCACCAGGAGTGAGTCCTCCAGCTCTTTCTCCAGGAGTGATGTGGGCAGCATGGCACAGCATGGTGTTGGGGCCCCACTGCCAGGTGCTGCCTGAGCCCCAGAGCAGTGCACAGTAGGTATAGCCCACTCTGGCCCTGCTGGCCTTCGGTGGTAAGCAAGCTTAGCAATGTTCAGGAAGGTCAAGCTGGCTCGGTTCCCCCTTCGCATCTTGTTCCCCACACCCTGCCCTCACTTCCGGATACTGCGGGGTCAGAGGCAGCTGAGAGTTCCTATGACAAAGTGGTCACTGTCGCTTGCAGGGAAGAAGAGAAAGGAGTCCCGATTAACCCCTACGTTCAGCAGTTCACAGACTCTGAACAACATGCTCTTCACATTTAATTACTTAGCTTCTTTCACCCAACAGGCAAAAAATAAGATCAAAGCAGAACCCAGACGTGGAAAATTTTTATGCTTTTCATGAACAGATCTAAGCTATAAAAAGCTACAGGACCTCCCAACTTCTCAAAACCCTTCATTCTTTGCTTTAGCCTGTTTACACCACACACATCCTCACACACAGCTAGTGACAGTCTGCACCAACCACATTATCCACCAGCAACTAAGAAGCTACCACGTGTCAGGCCCCATGCTGTGTACGAGGATGCAGAAGGGAGGCCGCTGCATCCCTTCTCACCACAGAAAGAAATAAGCATGACAAAGCATCACAGGCTTTGAGACCACAGAGCACAGGTCAGGGGTTGGGTTAGGCTTGTGAGGGGGTCAGGGAAGGGGTCCTTAAAGTGACATCTGCACCACCCCTCAAAAGACACACAGTGCCAAGTTCTGCAGCACTGACTACAGCCACTGTCAAGGTCTAGGACACCAGCTGAACACACATGACTGTATTGGTGCAGAAAATGCTAAGTAACCACCAGAGGACAGTGAGATGTTCTTCTGGGATAAAAAGAAACAGATTTCCAGACCTGTAAGCCTATAATCCCTGCCACTCAAGAGGCTGAGGAAGGAGGACCTCCAATTCAACGTCATCCTTGATAATCTCATCTCAAAATGAAAAGGAAAAAAAGGTTGGGGATAGAGTTCAGTGGTGGGGGGCTCTTGAATTCAACCCCCAGGACTGAAATCATAACAACAACAAAGAAACAAAAGGAATAGACTTCCAACCTACGCTACAAAATAGATGATCCTGGACCTGGAAACATTATTCTAAATCAAAAAAACTAGTCACTCACTGCGAGTGCACTGACAAACAGTATCTACAGCAGGCAAATCCAGAGACGGAGAAAGCAGATGGGGGCTCCTGGAGCTCTGGGGGCGGGGAAAGAGGTGTCACACAGAGGTGCAGGGGTCTCTGTTCTCTTAGTTAGCCCGGTCTGCACTAATCGCGCACCAGTGCTGGGTTTTGGTACAGCACGACAGAGCCACTTGCTTAGAGGAGCCAGCAGTCGGGAACGAGCCCCTGCTTGGCAGTGGTCTCCCTTCCACAAGAAGTGTGCCCCTTGCTGCTCTGGAGCCCTCTTTACTGTGGTGGGTCTTTGGCCATGCTGGCTCGCTCCCCAGCCCCTCAGGACAGCAGGGCCCGGCCCTGGGGTACTGTCTGCCTGCCGCAGAGAGATCTGGGAGTCCTTTGCTCTGCTAGCAAGACACCTGACCAGTGTCCAGCACTTATGGGGCTGCCTCAGTCAGAGCGCCATTCTGTACCTGAACGCACACGCACACAGGAAATCCACTCGGCCCTGACTTCTGACACTCGCCGAGGCCTGGGACAGTCCAGTGTGAGAACTCAGAGAGGCGGGAGTGCAGACCCTCTATGCTCTGTCCTCCTTAGAAAGGCCGGGGCAGAAACACTGCACCAAGAGCCAAAGCTCATGCCAGGGTGAACAGACTCCTGGGCCAAGCAGAGGCTACTGCCCCTGCCAGAGTGGGCACAGGACTGGCCAAGAGTCATACAGAACCCGATGCAGCCACCGGGAACATGGGCTGGAAATGCCAGAGGCAGAGGACTGGGAGGGGCGGCTGGTTCTTCTAGCTGGGAAAGGTCAGGCCTCCCGTCACTGAACCCAAGCCCATCACGGCCTGTGCTGTCTGTGGGCCACACAGTCACGGGCAGGAAGAGTCACAGTAAGACTTCAGGCCAGGCCAGGCCACAGCCAAGCTGCGGGGAAGCCGTCCGGAGCACAGTGCGAGGCTGGGGAGCGGCCCCTGACTGCTGGGCACTGGAATCACTTCCTCTTCACGCTCCACAGCGTCCTGCTGTGGATGTTACCGCCTGACTGGTCACCGAGAAACAGCTACTCTGATTCCACTTCAGCGCTGTCCAGAGCGGGCAAAGAAGCAGGAAGTGGGCTGCGGCGCCCGGAGACGGGAACGGGGCTGGGGCAGTGCTGGGCTGGGTGCACGGCCAGCTCTGTGGTGGAGTCCTCGGACAGTCCCACTAAGAATGCAGGGACACCACAGAGCTGCACGTTGGAGAGGGTGGTGATTTTATGTTATGTGAATTTTAGTACAATTTTAAAAATCTAATGTTAGACGACCCTGAAATCTCTTACCCACAGTCAGTGT
Source organism: Petromus typicus (assembly GCA_004026965.1). NCBI lineage: Eukaryota > Metazoa > Chordata > Mammalia > Rodentia > Petromuridae > Petromus > Petromus typicus. The sequence continues at coordinate 56,262 of PVIR01002627.1, forward strand.
ACCAAATGTTTAGGAAGGTGAAAATCAAGACAGTGCTTCTAGAAGAGTCCCTTGGAGAGATGTGCCATGAGCTCTGTCACCATAGGGGCAGGAGCTGCCCGCTGCTCTTCTCACTGTAGGAAGGCGGGTCCACCATGATTGCCCATGAGCCTGTAGATGCCCTGAAGTCAGGAAGCTGGAGAGATGGGACTGACTGGGACAGTACTATGGTTTAGGTCTTGTTATTTCATTGCAGTACTGGGGCAGGAATCTTGGGCCTTTACACTGAGCTACACTCCAGGATTCACTTTTATTCTTTGTTCTGAGAAAGGTCTCATTAATTAATGTCATTAATTTGGATTTGTGATCCCCGTTGCCTATGCCTTCCAGATTGCTGGTGTGTGCCACCATGCCCAACTAGTTTGGATCTTAAGTGTCACCAACTGGGTGACATGTTAAAGACTGTGTCCCTAGGCTATCTCCATTGGGAGGTTGGGGCCTAGTGGGGAAGTCTTAGGTCATTGGGGACATGCCCTTTAAGGGACTCCTGTAACTCCATCCCCTTCCTTTTCTTTGGCTTCCTGATATGGAGATAGGCAGTCTCACTCCTTTCACGATGTGCTGCCTCAGCACAGCAGAGCCACAGGGCTACCAACCATGGACTGGAGCTCCAGAACTGTGAGCCAAGTGACACCTTCTTCTCATAAGCTGGTTATCTCAGTTCTTTTGTATGGTGACAAAAGGCTGTCTACCACTGTTACTAAACCCTGGACATTCTAACATCTTAGTAAAGGCTGATTTTGCTGTTTAAATAATTGTGTGGCTTTGTGTTACACACAAGTGATGAGAAAAGCTGTAAGATCGTCCGTGGCTATACTGAGGGCAAGGGAAGAGCACGTATAGAGGACAGGGTGGGATAGAAGCGCCTGCCTCTGAGCCCCATGTGATCCAGGTTCTTACTCTATACTGCAAAGGTTTTGGTTATCAGGCCAGAAGAAATAAATCTACTACTAGGTCACTACCGGTTTGTGGTTCCTCTAGGGAGAGAGAGGCTACTGGATGCTCTTCCACGGTGGTCTGGATCCAACATGGCATCTGGCTCTGATTTGCCTATATCCACGGTCAGCAGTGTTCCCTGAGCAACGGGACCTGCTGCTGCAGAGATGTTAGAAGTTTGTCTCGAGGGAGCTGCTGGTGTCTGGTTCGCACATTACAGACATTCAGCGTCACGTCTGACCCCTGCTGTCCACATGGCCAGCATGGCTTCTTATGTGGTCTTTCTCAGTGTGGCCTAGCACAGAGAGGACAGATGAGCTAGGAGACCAAGCGACTGGGTGGAAACTGGTAAGTTCCGCGGGATGACTGGCCAGAAAAAAATGCAGCAAGGAGGGAGAAAAATGGCTTGGAGACCACTCCAAGCAGACAGACACCGCTTACCTACTGAGAAATTGACATTTCGTGTTCTACTACTTTTTTTCTGGAAAAATGTAGCACTTCTTTCTTTCATTTATTACTCCCTCTGGCACAAAGATGAGCTCGTCCTGTGCTACTCTTCTTCCTGCTTCTAGTTTCAAGGTTTGCTCCACCTCAAGGCTCTTGATCATTAGGATACGGAGTCCCTGGAGGTGACTCATCTTGCAAAAGTATAGATAAACCGCCTTGACTCTCAGCCCAGACACCTGGCCAATACCACAAGGAGGGGGAGCAGAGGTGGGGCAGGTACGGAGCTCCGTAAGAGTGTCCAGGCCGGGACAGACCCAGAGGATCTGCGGAGCATGCGTACTGCTCCACAAAGTGGGGCTGGACCTGCCTCTCTAAGGACACGGGCGTTCCTCTCTGGACAGAGACCGGCTTGTAACAGCTGCTGAGGATTATCCACGTGCACCAGGTGAGGATCTGCCTTCCTCATGGTGACAGTGTGACCGAGCAGGGCTCAAGGAAGACTACAACAGGAACACACGGTGCTCAGGCTGGGCCTCCCTGCGGCCTGTGGGGGAGCTTGTGGGAACTGAGGGGCCAAGAAAGAAACTAATCCTTTCAACAAAGAGACCTTGTCTGCTCTCAGAGTTGACCCCGCCCCTCTTGTTCAGTATGAAAGAGACTAACGATATTTTCTATGTCAAGGGCAATGACGCTTTTATCTCAGGGAACCAGAAACTCTTGGAGAAATAAACTCATTCAAGGTGGGGGAAAATCAGGCTATATCCACCCCCATCTTACAGTCTCCATTTAATAGATACACAAGAGAGGAGAGAGGGGAAATAAAAGTTACGTGTCACCCTGCACGAGAGCTAACAGCACTCACATTCTCCTGTGAGGAAAGCCATGTTGGATCCTCACAAAACACCTTTCTTTAGAGGTGTAACTGCTGTAAGAGGTATTTGATTTTAACAGACTCACTGTCTTTCTAACAGAAACAAAAGAAGCCACACCCAAAGTCCCCTGTCTAGTCTCTTGATGTGCAGCAGTGGTCCTCAGACCTGGATGGCAGACTGTCAAGTGTCCCCCAGTCTGTCAGTCTCAGGTGAGGCCTAGGACTGCCTCCCCAACAGGACCCCAAGACCGGAGGCTGCTAGCTGTGAGCCCACACTCTGAATGGCTGCTGCAGGACTTGGTGTGCACTGACAGCCTCTCCTTCTAGACCCAAGCACTCCCTTTCTTTCCCAGGGCACTCTTGGCCGCAGAAAGCCCCATGTTGTGGTCTAGACCCTCCATGGGGTCACTTGGGTCTAATGACTGCTTGGTGCTGGGGATGGGGCTTGGCCCAGATGGCTCTCAGGGGTACTCCATGTGTTGGGCAGGACAGGAGGCTGCTTCAGGCACTGGGAGAGAGACATGGGCCTTGGGAAGCTGGGTGCTGCCCAGTAAATAGCCCACACGGCGTGCCAGGTCCTGGCTCCCCGCACAGATCCAGCCCATGCGTCATCACAGGAGGTGGAAGTCTCAATTTACCCGGTGGCCTTGCACAGGACACCACCTTGCCAGGGACATCACATCCCGCCATGTACTGAAGTTCTGACCTCAGCGTGGTGCGGTTTCCAGTCTGCAGTTCTTCTATGGAAAGAGAGGCTGCATTTTTCTGTCAGCAGAGACGGCACTGCCCTGTCAGGTACAGGTGGCTGGCGGGGTCTGTGTCTAGGACTGATGCTCCCTATAAGAACCCCTCACCACTCGATGGGTGCCCAGATCAAAACATCATAACACACTCAGTGACATGCACACACTATGTATCCATCAAAGAATGTTTCTTCCCATCAGAGTGAAGTCTGTCTTCTTCGAATATGACTGCCCCTTCTCTGTCCCTTACCGGCGTTATTTTAAGCAGCAGACTCTCGTGATTGCCTGTCCCATCCCTCCCCACAGCCCTCAGTGGGCCTGGCCCTTGGCCTCAGCCTGCACCCTTGATGGGCCCTGACCAAGCCTCTCACCCACCCCACTGACCCTCTGGGGGTCACGCCGGCTGACTGGGATCTGTGGGCCAGGTGAAGCGGCACATGGGGGCGTCTTTGACCCCACCATGAATAAGCCCTGCTGCAAAACATGCAGAATGCTAAGCATGCAGCAGAGCTCTCCCCGGAGCGCACCGGATGTGCTTTCACAGAGACGCAGACGCTGGAAGGAGAAGCCAGCGGGCTCGGCCACCACCTGGGAGTCAAGCTCATCCCAAACCAGCCGAACCCTAAGTCCACAGTGGGCGCAGTTCCTACTGCACTGAATGATTCAGCAGGGCCGTCAGCCAGCAGTCAGCTCCTAGTCAATGGAAAGTTTCCGGTAAATATTGGTTTTCCTTCCTGTCTCATCATCTTACACAGTTCAAAAATCTTTACTAACCCGAGAGGTGACAGCAATGCATCCATTCCCAGCCCCATGCCTCTGCTCTGAAATGCCCCTGGGAATGGCAGGAAGCCACACTGGTGGCTCAGGACCAGGGCAGGCCAATTACTCTGGTCCCTTTTCCTAATGCCTCAGCAGGGGCCCATGGCGCCGCTAATTGTGTAGCTAAGTGTGCATAAAAGCCCCCTAATTGCACATCAAATAAATAAGTAAAGGCTGTCTGCTGAATACAGAACCAGGAACAGCAATGAAGGAGAGGGGTTGCTCTATGTGCTTCCAGGGGGCTCCTGCGGGTCGCTGGCTTCACTCTGCTCTCTGGGCTTCCAGCCTCAGGTAGAGGCTGCACGAGGGGCAGGGTGCCCGGCTGCCAGGTCAGGCAGAGGAGAGGAGCTGAGTGGTCAGGACGAGGTGGGACCTGGGGAGCGGTGCTGCCAGAGCCTCCTCTGGCTTTGATGTGGGCACTGCGGAACCTCCTTTTTGAAGCGAACCCCATGGAAACAGACTTGCCCATTTGCGTCCCGTCGGGTTCTAATTCTGCAACAGTTCGCAGACACAGCCTCTTCCATATATATATCACTTTCGTTTCACACAAATGCTTTCAGGGAGAAAGAGGAAATGGGCACTGCATCAGCACATCTTAGTGAGTCCTGGGACCTTGGGACAGCCGAGGCTCTTGCTACTGGCCGCTTTTTCACTTGTGATGGTGAACATGACTCTGTGCTTCCCTGGGAAATAACGCAAGATTTGCCTCACGTGCCCGAATGCCAGTCGGCACGACAATAATACGTCTGATCACAAACCAAATTGCATGAGAACTAGAGCAGATCCAAGGGCTGGGTCAACATGGGCGTCACGGGGAAATGTATTGGTTCTCATTTGATTCGGTTTACAAACAGAATCATAGCAACAATGAAGCTTGTGAACTGAGGCCCCACTGCATCCCCTGGAGGCAGCAGGACTCTGACCTGCAAAATAGCGGGCCTCTCACTGAGGAAGCGCGTCTACAGTCACCACACAAGACAGAATTCACTAACTGGGACAAACACCGAGTGAAACAAGCCGAGCGTGATGGCACACATCTGTGGTCCAGTACTCTGGGAAACTGAGGCAGGAGGATGACAAGTTCAAGCTCAACCTGAGCATTTCAGGGATTTGGGAGATCTTGTCTCAAATATTTAAAAAAAAAAAAAAAAAAAAGGTTGAGGATGCAGCTCAGTGCAAAGGTCCCTGTGAGACCCCAAGACTGATTTATTTTGCCACTGTGACTCTTTAGGCAGGAGAAGCCTTCCACTGGCATGGACCTGGTTGCTCACTCTCGGGTAGCCCCACACCAGCTCTCAGCAAGTCCCTTCACTTTCATCCTTCACTCCGTGATGTCCTCACCTTCCACCTGCTTCCTGCCTTGACTGTTTGTCACTCTCGTGTGCCATGTGACACCTAGATGCACTCTTCTTCTCATGAACACTGTGGATAGTCTTTATGCCCAGCACATAATGGTATCAGAGGACAGGCGCTGCCAGTGCAGGTGCCCACCCCCTTGTCCCCAGAGCAAGCAGGCCTGCACTGGATATGTATGACCTTCACCCTATGTGAAGAGGCACACTTGTGTCAGACACACAGTGCACCCGCTCCCAGAGCCGGCAGGTCTGTGTCAGACCTGTGACATGTGCCCTGATGCGAAGGACTGAGTATCTACCAACAAACAGGCCCAAAGGCATTTGGCATGGTCACAGATGATGTAAGTAAACAAGTATTGGACCAAGTACCAAAAATGATCAGCAAGTCTATGCAAGACACTAGTTAAAAAAAGCTAGTAAAGCTAAACAAAATGATGCAAAACATGAATGACCAGTATAGAAAAGAATTAGTCTATAAAAAGGTCTCCAAATAGAAATTCAAGAGATTAAAAATTCCCCTGAAAGTTAGGGGAGCAGAAGTGACCAATGTAAGGCCAGAGTGTTAGAATTAGAAGACAGAGCTGCTGTTGGTGAACAATTAGTGAGAGATAACTTAGAAAGAGCTAGAGAACATGAATGGATCCCTTAGCTCCAATATGCTACAAGGAAGATACTCTAAGATTAATGTGAACTAGTGAAACATCCATCATAAAACAGCAAAAATGGCATGAGCGCTGTTTATTGAAATCACAGCAGAAAACTTTCTAAATAAAATAAATTAACAGAGATAATTGAAGCATATATAACACCCAACAGCCACGATCAGAAAAGAACTTGTCCATGACAGATGTTGCTAAAGTCCCAGAAATTCCTAGAACTAAACAATAAGGCCAGTACAACATACTAGAACTTCTGGGACAGGACAATGGACAGACGATGGATACCTACAATATATAAAGAACTTGAAAGATTGGCTCCATCAAAATAAAAGACCCAATCAAAAAAATGGGCAAGTGAGTTGAAAAGACATTTCACAGAAGTACAAATGGCCAATAAGCATAAGAAGAAATGTTCAACATCGCTGGACATTAGAGAAATTAATGTAAGTTAAATTGATGCAAATTAAATTAATGCAAATTAAATTGATGCAAATTGAAACAACACTGAGATTCATCTTACCCTAGAAAGAATGGCCATCATCATGAAATTAAATAATAAAAAATGCTTGTTTTGCTGTTTAGAAGAAGAAACTTTCTGAAGTGTAAACTAATACAACCAATTTGCAAATCAGTATGGAGATTCCTTAAAAAACTAAAATGAGAAATTCCATTGGGTCTGGTTATTCCTCTGCGAGGTACCTTCCTGAAAGAGTTAGAGATATCATAATAAAGTGATAAACACACACCCATGTTTATAGTACTATGACTTTAAAGAGCTAAATCTCAAAAGCAGACTATATGTCCATCACCAGATGAATGGACAAAGAAAATGTGGTATTTACATCCAGTGGAGCACTACTCTGTCATAAAGAAAGGTAAACTTGAGTCATCTGTAGGAAAATGGATGCACTTTGAGATGATAGTGTAAAGTGAAATAAATCAGACATACAAATTTAAATATCACAAGGTTCATCTTATATGAGACACATACATTATAAATGAAGAGCAAAGTAAAAGAAAACAGGAAGTAGGCACAGATCTTTCTCAAATGGGAAAGGGAACAAGAGATTGAGGGATGGGGGAGGGAAGCCAGGGCAAGGAGATGAAAAAAAGAATGATGATGTGTTATGTGCACGCACCAAGAAAATAAACATGATGGACTACAAACATGCATTAATAAAGACAATTTTCAAAAATAAAATGAGAAGAAGTCTGGGGAGGGGCTCTGTGGTAGGATGCTTGCTTAGCATTAGAAAGTCCCTGGGTTCAAACCATAGCACTATGAAAATAAAAATCAAATGGGAAAACAATTTCTACAATAAGCCAGGTAGTGAAATAAGCCTGTAATCCCAACATGTGAGATCCTAAGGCAGAATGACCTCACGTTTAGGCCAACCTGGGGGATGAGGCCAAGGAAGCCTGAACTATGTAAGGAGACCTGGCTTGAGATGTATTTTGTAGCTTATCTTCAGATACTGTTTGAGTCCAACTTGGCCTGTTTTTAAAAAATGCCATAAGCATGGACCACCATTCTGGAGAATGTACTTTACTGCAGAGCTCAACTCTGTTGCTGTTTTTAGTGCTGTTTGCTGTGTTTAAGTGCTCTTCAGGGATGATCTTTTTTCATGTGTCACCCAAATGTAACAGAAGTTGGTCTTCAGAAGTTCAATAGTTCTGAACTCTTCTGAACGCACTCAGAAGCCAAAAGCCAGGCTGAAAATGTCTTCACATGTATAGTTACTTCTGATGTAACTGTGGTCCTAAGGGCAAAAAAGTTGGTGTTTCTTGTTTTGTTAGTTCTTAACCACAGTTGGTAGCAGCTTGCCTGAGGGCTGTGCTCTGGGAAGACCAGGAGCCATTCGTGGTCTCACAGCACAGAGGGCAACTGTGGAGAGGGGTCCGAGCCTGCTCCCTTTACCCATGAGGCACCACGGCTGTACTTCACCTCCCAAGGCCACCGCGCTTGAGCACAGACTGAGTCCCCCAGGGTGCACCTGGAATTAGAACGACTGAGCTGCAGCCCTGCCCGTTTCGGGACAGCACCAGCCTCCCTCCTAGGGGTCTTCTGGGGGTCGCTCTGCTGGGCTACGTGGGAGCATTTGTGTGGACTCTCCCAGAGGCTGTGGCAGTGCTCACCAGAGGGTGCCTTGAGGCCCTGAGTGCGGGAGGAGGCTCCACCCTGACAACACCTCACAAGCATGTTGGCTCTTGCTGTGTGCCATAAGTGGGTCAGAGTGTTAGGCAGGCAGGGCCTCCGGCTGCCACTGGGTGGAAACAGCTGTCCTGGCTGGAGAAGCAGCTGCTGCTGCAGATGGCTCCAGGTGCTCAAAACTGGAGCCGTCCCTCCTGAGCACCCTTCAAAGCTCCTGGTGCCAGAGCTGTGCCTCGCCCAGTGCCAGGAAGGAGCAGCGCCACCTGGAGAGCATGCTGTGCGTGGGGCCTCCCTGTCACGCCTGGGTGTCTGAGTGTGGGAAAGAGGCACAGATGGCCGGAACTGGAGACCCGGGCCACTGGTGACCCAGGCTGACAGCTGCACAGCACTCCCACAGGGCAGTTTGGAGCAGAGCACAGCAGGGTAGACAGGCAGCTAGCTACTCCAGCAACAGCTTTCAGGTTTCTCAGACAGCAATGGTTTAGCACCGCAGGCCTGGGGCCCGAGGCCGGGCCCTGGGCACCTTGCAGGAGCGTGTGTGTTGGCCTTTGTTACCATATGTGGCCTCTCCTTGGGGTCCGAGCCCCACATCCAGGTCATGGAGGTGTATACTTCAAACAGGATAGATCCTGGCCTTTCCTGGTGGTGATGTTGGGTGTGAGAAAAGACCTGCCCCCTGCCCGCTGCCCCCCAGGATTTCATGGTCTTGGGATGCAGAGACAGGCTTAACTTCTTATGCGTACTGTACATCTGTTTCCCAAGAGGACTCTGACATCACAGCTTCGGGACCTTTATCTCTGAAGTGACTTTCACGACAAGGAGCCAAAGTCCTTACTCATTGCTACTGGTGATTTCCAACTGGCCCTCCTTCACCTCTGCTCTCTTTCTACTTCACTATACTTCAGATTCTTGATCCTCTAGAGCTCTGCGGAGCCCACTCAGCAAGCTACCTGGGTGCCCTGCTGAGCCCTCCCTCTTCACGGCCATGTGCTTCCCACACAGGGCTGACAATAACATCTGCCTTCTTCATGTCTTTCCGCTTTCTTTCCTCCATCCCAACAACTGAGCCCCAACCAACAACCCCAGGGGTCCTGGCCTCCATGATTTGTGACACTGTCCTGGTTTCTAAGTCCTGTCCTGTGTTCCTTCTATCCATCCTCCACATAGCTGTCAGAAGGATTCTTTAGCAGGGAAGGTCTGGTACGATGCTTCTTTGCTTCAGCACTGTATTCCATGGCTCTGCTGCTTGTCAAGGATAAGCTCATCTCTGCAGAGCCCTAGAGGCTGCCAGAGCTGCTCTGGCCTCAGCCTCCTGTCCTGTTCTGCCCTCAGCCTGTGCACCAGCCCCGCATGGTGCCCTATGGTGCCCCCACTTTGTGCTTCCCAGCACCAGGGTGGGCTTTCTCCTGCCCCCTTTCTGTCTGAATGCTCTTCTCTCCTCTAAGACCCATCCCTTCCTCCTTTTCTTGCACTTAGTGGTGACTCTCCTTTAACTCACCTCAAAGGCTTCTCCTGCACTTCTGCTTTGCTGGGGTCTGGATGGGGTTTGTGCTTGTATGTCTGTAACAATTTCTGGGTTGAGATTTGGTCCCCTTTGTGAGGTATACAGAGAAAAGGCCTAATCTGACTGTGGTGTCTAGAGGTCGGCTTTGGTAGGTAGCTGGAATGAGACAAGAGTATCAAGGTGGAGCCTCGGTCACACACACACACCCACATACACACACACACACACACACACACACACACACTGATGCTCTACATCCCCTAGGACCTCAGCCAAATGTAGCCCTTGACCTTGGACCTGCAGAACTATTAGGTAAAATGAACCATGTTTCTTTATAAAGTCACTTATTCCACATCATTGTGTTTTAGGTAACAGAAAACAGACAGATATGGGCACTAGCTAAACCATCACACAGCTCTGCCTGGACACATGTCCAGGCCTGGAGGACCTGATTTGTGTCTTCTTTATCTCAGTGCCAGCCATAACAGATATGCAGTAACTGTTTTTGAATGAATAAACGAAAGAAAGATGACTGACATTTCATTTATCTTTCAACAACTCGATTTCTTCCTCAAAGACCACAGAAACTTAAGTTATTTCAAATACTACTCAGTTTTAGGAAGGGCCAAAGCCCTAGGAAAATGTATTGACATTTTAACAGTGTTTGTTTGATTCATTGACCCAGAAAAGTCCCACAAGTTGTCATTAATTCTAGTTCTTTTTTTTTTAAGGTTTTTTTGAGACAGGGTCTCGCTTTGTGGTTCAGGCTGGCCCTGAGCTCAGCCTCAAACTCACATCACAATCCTCCTGCCTCTGCCTCCCGAGTGCTGGGATTATAGGCGTGAGCCACCACGCCCAGCACTGTGGTATATGGTACTGGTTGCTGCTGGGTGTGAGTCTCCACACCCAGTATTGTTATGTGGTTACCGGGGAATCAAACCCAGGTCCTTGCGCTTGCAAGACAGGCGCCGGAACCACTGAGCTAACTCCCCGGCCCTCATTAATTCTAGTTCTTAATGGCTGTTCTTTACACCTTTGGCTTCTTCCCTTTTCATATCCCAAAGCCTGTTTCCTGATCTTACATTAATAGTTAGAACTCACGGAACCCTTGCCTGTGTCCCGTCTTGGATTTCACATGTATCAAGTGCTATCTCATTACCAACTCAGTTCTCATTACTACTGCTTGAGACAAATAAAGAATGTTTAAACATAACAACATGTAGAACTGAATAAGTCTAAATGCTTATTAGTGTGTCTTTCAGAAAGCTTAGAAGGGAGATTTCACCTGCTGGATTTTAACTGACTCTGTTGTGTGTCTCAATTATGTACTTTGGTCTGGGTCTTCTAGCAAGGTGGGCAAGAGACTGTTGAACGCACTGCAGCCAGGACTTTAAAAGCTTGGGGAGTGCATCTGGATTTTGCAAGCAGAAAGAATCAGTCAGTTGGAAAGAGAGGAGTTGACAGAAAAAGAAAGAGGAAGTGAAGAGAAAACTTGAGAAGAAAAAGCACAGAAAATTAGAAAGACCCTGTGGGGGCAAGCAGAGGGGAAAGAGGAAGACAGAATAAGGAAGAAGGAGAAAAATGAGGAGGAAAAGATAAGAGGCCAAATTCACTGCTAGCGCATATAAATGGAAATAGGGGCCTTTTGCCTACAGCCACAGCACAGCGCAGTACTCTTCTTCCCCAAGAGTCAGGCCCCTGCTGAATGGGTCCAGGAAATAACCCTTCATCATCCGCTCAGGATTTTACTTAGATCTCCAGGGATTCACGGATCCACTCAGTGAAAATCTCCTCACTTAGGACCATCTTTTCTATCTGTTTAATGAGGAAGTTGGTGAGGACAGATGTTAGCTGGCTGGGCGTGGTAAGTTGGATGCCGTGTGGGTTCCAGTCCTACCTGTGGATGAGGAGGCTGGGAAAGTGAGCGGGAATGGCACAGCAGACTCGCTTCTCCCCTCTCCTAATAAAGCAAGTATGGTTCTGACAGATTTCTAGTATGCATTTTGGGTTTGACTGCACACTACTGCTGTCATGCTCTGCACAGATTCTGAACGACAGCATATTTTCCATCAAATTTTTCAATTTATTCTGGTCTAAAAAAAGAATAGAAATGAAAACAGAAAACGTGAACATGACGCTCCCCTCCATGGTGTTTATGTCTCCAGTAACTCTGCAGCCCCTCTGTTGTGTCCCTTTCTCTGACTCTCTGTCCGCCTCTACCAAACCAGGCGCCACCTGCCAGGTTTCCAGGCCCTCCTCTCACTCATCTTTATTTTTTCACTTCTTTTTGATCTAAAATCCAAAAACCTTTTGAAGAATTCAGACTGGCTTCAGAATTCAAGAAAGATGATCTTTGCCTTCCCCCCTGACACAGCCTCCCAACACGGTAAGGAAACAGACAGCTCAAAGCCTGCTAGTCCAGCTGCTCTGGGGAGAGCTGAGCCAGGCATCTTACCTTAAATCACTACCACAGCTTAGGTTTCCTTAGAGACGGGGAGAGAAAATATTTACTCAGGGATGCAGACAGGATTACTGAGGAGGAATCTGTATATACTTAAACCGGCAAGAGGCCGGCGAGCCCTTGGGCTGCCCGGAGTTTGCATCTTACTTAACTCACTTTGTCTCTGTCTCTTTCTCAGAATGAGAGCCGTTAAGCCCGCGGAGGAGGCCGCCCTTACCTTCCGGGGCTTCACTTTATCGTGGTAGTCGTACTGGAAGATCCCTTTGTAGCTCAATCCCAGCCACCATGGTATTCCCTGCTTGTCCTAGGACACCAAAAGGAGGACAGGTAAATAAGGGCTGGAGAAGGAGAGCCCGGACTGACGGAGGGCTTCCCAGACTGACAGAGGGCTTCTCAAATCAGTGGAAAGTGGGGGAAGTACAAGTTGCTTGGAGTGAATGAAGCCTGCTGGCTACTTTGTACCTAACAGACGTGCCTTGGTGGAAGGGTGTTCAGTCACAGGGGAGGGTGGCACCGAGATGGCCCCTCGCTGGGCTCTGCTGTCTCATAACTTGCACCATAGCCATGGTACCGCCTTTTACAGAAGAGGGGCAAATGCTGTTTCCCCCTTTATATCTTCCAGGCCAAGCCTCTTGTTCCCTCCACAGAAATGCTCGAGAGATATTGAGCCTTCGGACAAAAATCCATGGGGTTTAGAGCAGAGAAACTGCCACTGGGATTGTCCAAGTCAGACAGGGTGCTGCAGACTGGCACGGGGCTCCTCTCTCCTTAAAGATCAGAGCAGAGCTGGCCCCACTTTACTCAGGACCATCTGGACAGTGCAAACCAACAGCTCCTCACAGGCCTGCACATGTCGCCCCTGGGGTCTATGAGCCCCGAGAGCAGGCGCCAGGAGGGAAGTTAGGCTCATGCTGGTGAGCACAGTGCCCACCACCTCAGGACTGAGTCAGAAACTTGGGCGGTCCATTTATTCACTAATAACGTCATTGGGGCAGACGCTGTGATCCTCTGTCCAGACAGGGTGATTCAGAGTTGTGCTTTCAAGCTCTCAAGTGCTAAGACCTGATGGAAGAACACTGGGCGGTCTTTCCTGAGAGTTGTGCAAATTGCTGCATCTCCAACACCGTATCTACTCCACTGCAGATGTCTGAGAAATCGAAAATTAGCATGATGATCCCACTTACCTGGGGTCTGAGTTATCTCAGGGTAAATGCAGAGTTGAAAGGTAAAAGAACTAGACCATGGAAGAGTAGTTAGGGCTTCAGGGGATGTGATTTCTTTCTTTTTTCCTGAAGGTTGCACCCAAAGACTTACATAGGCTAAACACATACCATCCTGCTGAGCCGCCCACAGCCAAAAACCACAAAGATCCTACTCTTAAGTCCCTCTCTCTGGAAAAACCCAGCACCACTGAGCCAGACCGAGCTGGAGTGAGAAGTTGGTGCGGTGCGGATGGGCATTGGTGAGAGCGAGGCCCCCGAGTGGCAAGTATGATGCAGGCTGTTCACTCAGGGGTGCCCTAAGGGGCACTCTAATATCTGCTTATGCTTGAAGACTTCAAGAATCAAGTGGGGGACCCAATGGGGACTTCAAAAGTCACAGCCCTCCTCTTGGTCTCCGACAAACCCAGGGGAGAACTCTCTGGGAAGGTTTATTGGAAGGAGAAAGCATGGCCTTGACGTTAAGCACTGGGGCCACAGGTCGAATCTGGCTTAAAGCCTGGGTGAGGCTTCCTGTATCTCAAGTTATCTTCCAACATTCGGGAGGTTTCATAGTTGGGGAAGTGAATATCTTAATCTGTTGCAGTGACAAAAAAGAGAATTGAACTCAAATTCAGATCCAAGATTAAGCTAGAGAATGTCACCTGCTCAGGCTTGAGCAGAACAGGGCTGGTTGTGGAGGCCACATGAGCTCCACAACAATGATGAAGAATTAAGATCTCCCACTGGAGGGAACAGCTTTGCTAGGCCATCAGGAACAGCTTCTGAAAGGGATGCCGATCTAACCTGCTGCAGGGACTGCGATTCCCACAAAGGCCACGCAGCTCTGTGCTCCACAATTGAGGCTTCAACCTTTGGTCCTCAACACAGAAGTGCATGCATCCAACAACTCAACTAGACTTTACTCAGTCCATGCTTCTGCGCAAGTCTGTGTCAGGTGCCACGTCCAGTTCTGGGAACACGCCACAGAATGTGGCACTGCCAGTGCCATCTACCATCTGCAGTGCCATGGAAGATACATGCCACTCATTGCAGACCAGTGGCAGACAGACGGTTGTGCAGGTTGCCAGGGTAACACAAAGTGAAGGAAAGACAGTCATGCTTCAGTCTAGGGAAATTTAAAAACATAGTGGAGAGAAAAGGGAGGGAAGGACACTGACAGAGCAGGAGAACCTCACGGTGGCTGGTGGAACTGTCCAGAGTGTTGTCTATTCCCCTGGGATGGACTTCAGATACTCACTTAGGGGCTAAGAAATAAAGGAGAGAAGACAGGGACCTTTTGCTGTTTGTAGGGAACATCTCTCTCTTCAAAGGTATGTGTTTAGCCTATTTCAAAGAAGAGGTCCCAGGCCAGTGCACTACAGATGAAACTAGAGAGGATTTAGAATGGAAGTCTGTCTCTCACTGGATGAGCAGTGATGCAGAGGAGAGGGCCTGTGTTCCCCAGCTGCGAGCTCAGTCTGTGTGACCATGGAAAACACTCGACTCTGTTGCAAGTATTTGTTTTCTACAGCACCTTGTACTCGATGGAGTCTTTCTACTGTGATGTCCTGAGGTCCTGATCCCTCTAGATACCTCCAAGACTGACAGGAAGCAGGGAATTTTTATGCTCTTTCACAAAAAAGGAGAATGAGTCTTGGAAAAAGATTCTGTCAAATTTTGATGACATGGTGGTAAAATGTATTTGCCCAGTTTCCCCAGGAATCCAGTCTTTTTGACCAGTCCATTTCCTGCCAACTCCTATTTCCCCAAAATCCTCATGAAGATTCAGAAATCAGAAGTCTTTGTTTGTTGGCTTGCTCCTCTAAGGGCAGGTGGGCAACTTCCACCGAATGAGTCCACTTACCTTCACTGCGTAGTAGTGAACCCCGTAGGTCGGGAGAGACTCCACGATGCTCATGTAGCTGTGAAGACAATGCACACAAACACACACAAACAGGGCACACCAGGGTGGTTATTTGACAGAACTGGTACGATATATACGGGGTTGGGGGGAGCATGTGTGTGAGATAAAGTTCTGGGAGTGATTATTTACTAAAAAATAAAATTAAAACCTCCTCCCCCTCTCCCGACAGAATGGAACACCCTTGACACACACGAACAGTCTTCACGAGTGTGGAGAAAAGTCACTCACTTCACAATTGCTTGACCTCTTGTCTGGCCATTCAGCTTCTTATAGTGTTCGATCACTCTGTCTTCACTACAAGAAGAAGAAAAGAACTGCAATTAGAGGCCAGTGTCCTGCTGGCTGAAGACACTCTGAGCTGGATCCCCCTCCTGTGGTGCTCCAAGGAGCCAACAACCCTGGGAAAATGATCTGTCCTCAACTGACATTTCTTTTTTTTTTTTTTTTGAGACAGGGTCTCGCTTTGTGGTTCAGGCTGGCCCTGAGCTCAGCCTCAAACTCACATCACAGCAATCCTCCTGCCTCTGCCTCGCGAGTGCTGGGATTACAGGTGTGAGCCACCACGCCCAGCACTGTGGTTATGTGGTACAGGTTGCTGCTGGATATGAGTCTCCACGCCCAGTATTGTATGTGGTTACCGGGGATCGAACCTGAGTCCTTGTACTTGCAAGACAGGTGCCGAAACCACTGAGCTAAATCCCCAGCCCCTCAACTGACATTTCTAAACTCAAAGAGAGTGAAATCCCTTGGGCTCTAACACCTTAGAAATGCATATTTCCCTGACAGAGGACCTGCATAGCTTTTATGTGAGATTTATAATCGGTGAAGTAAGACTGGTCCCAGCTTCCTGCAGGAAAAGATAAGCCACAGAAGGCAAGGAGCAGTCAGACGTGGTCAGGAGCAGGCCCCGGGGTCCACACTCTGACCCCTCCTCATTTCCTTATCTGGTGAGTCCCGTCCTCACATGCTCATGGCTCACCTTCTGCTGAGCAGCCTCGGAGGCAGCGCTTCCAAAGTGGAAGGGAAGTCCAGAATCTGGGTTTGGTTAATTACAAACCAGGAGACCACAGAAGATCCAGAGCAATAGTGGGAAAGCAGCATGCCATCCAGTGGAACCAGACAGCAGTTCCTGTATTCTGAATACCAGAGATGCTCTGGACCCCCAGAGACATCAGCTGGCTAACTCTGTGAGCCTTAGCTGGCAGCCTTCTGCTCCGCCCACTGACTGCTGGGCTCTATCATCTGGCTGCAGGGCCTTGACCTCGGCTTTGAGCTTCACCATCTCCTCACTGCAGCCCAGCCCAGGGCCTGCTGTATCCACGAAGGCCCCTCAGTGAAGCCAGATGCCTTCGAGACCTCATGAGCTGATCTGTACTGTTTGTTACTGATTCACTATCCTGAATTTATCTGAAGGCTTCTTTCCCACATTTCTCATTTCTGTCTTCCAGCCAGATCACTTCTGCAGGTAACTGTGGGCTCATGACTAGTCCTTGTTTTTCATTTACCATCACAATCTTTAATTAACGCCATTTAATTTGAGCATCTGAAGCAGGAAGTGGGACAGACAGACTCTTCCCAGGGAAGTGTCCTATCAGGTGCCTGGTGCAGGGACTGGCCAGCTGGAGGACGGCTTCTGTGGGGCAAGGCCCACTGCCCTCACAGGGAAGACCTTGCTGCACTCCCTGGCCCCGCGGCTGTCCAATGCCACGCGTGGCCAGGTCCTGTCTGACTCCCACTCTTGAGGGGCATCCTCTGCAGAGACAGCCCAGCTGTCTAACACCTTCGGAGCTGTCACTCAATGGTTCTTGGGACCATTTTTCTGGCTTCCTCTCACCCAAGGAATCAACAGCTATGCAGTGCCACTTCCTGCCTTGTGACCTGGGGTTTGGTGAGGATCACTCTTAGATCAAGGTCAAGCCACTTAAAGCAGATATGTGTAATGAGTCTGTTTCTTCTGCAACTGAGGAAAGAAAGTCTGTGGGGAGAGAGGGGAGCATGCGAGTCAACATGGCATGGGTCTCAAACACAAGGCAAGTTCAGGAAAACTTCGAGGAGGCAGAGTCTGGAACTCTACAGTGGCTGTCACACGCCTGACCGTGGGTCTCCTGGTGCCTGATGGCAGCAGAGGTTGCTGGCAGCATGTGCTGTGCTCTGCAAGTCCTGCTGTTCCAGTACTACTTTGCCTGCCTCGGCCTTCTCACTCCTCTCACCACGGAGATGCCAGCTGTCCCAGCGATATCTTTTCCTGGCTTCAGGGAGTAGCAGCCGGCTGTGATCAGGCTTTGGAAATAGGACAGTGTCTCTGCGTTGCCCTTCGGGTGCCAGGAGGGTGGGGTGGCCCAGCCCTCCCCAGTGGGTGCATGGGAAGAATCCAGGCCAGGACCCTGCGCTGTCGTCCCAGTTCTCTGCACCAGGTGCTCGGTCCTCAGCGGAAGCGCGGAAGCACATGTGGAGGAGCGGGGCTTGCTGAACGCTTGGGTGAGTGAGCGGGAGGCTGACTGACAACTGTCCAGCACCAGCACACCCTGCCTGCCTTCCCCCTCTCTTAGTCAGTCTGAAGAACGTGGAGAGATCGAGGCCCACAGCCCCACAGGACCTCAGTGAGCTCAGCTTGAGCAACGGCACTGGAAGCAGACAAGCCAGGAGCAGCAACAGAGCTTCTGCTCAGGGGTGAGGAGAGGAGGATGGCCTCCCTTCCCAAGGGGCCACGGTGGACGGTGGGTGGTGCCAAGGCGGTGTGCTGAGCTGAGACAGGGCTCGTGCAGTACAGTCTGCTCCAGCTCTGCTTTCACTCTACACCTATAGGCACATGAATGGCGTTTCCCTCTCCTTGGTCTCCACTTTCAGACATTTGCATAAGCAGGTTGAAGTATCAGAACCAGTCACAGGTAGCCTATCACAGTGGAGTGGTGGGGGGAGTCCTGTTTGTGTTTTTGTGCTGCTAAAAACTGACCCCAGGGTCTTCATGCTGAGCTACATCTCTGCTCCCTGTTCCATATTCTTATTTTGAGACACCATCTTGCTATGTTTCTGGGTTGCCCTGAACAGGCTTGAATTTGCAATTGACCTGGCTCAGCCTCCCAGGGTTCTGGGACTGCAGATGTGCACCACCCACTGGCTTTCTTTAGTTTCTTAAAGACGTCACCAGGGTAGATTGTGCCCTGGCGCAGCTGGGCTGTGGAGTGAGAGCAACGGGCCCGGTCCCCTTGTGATGTGTTCAGGCAACGGACTGAGCGCTCGCAGCCTGTGCGAGGCCCCGGGACAGGGCTGGTCAGCTCTCAAAAATGAGATGTGATGGCAAGATGGCGGTGGATGTGGTTGCCCTCAACACACTGGTAAGAGTATGTGAGCAGAGAAGAAGGAGAAGGGAAGAGCCAGAGGCAGACAGGCAGGGAGAAAAGGGGTTCGAAGCTCGGAGAGGTAGCCTGGGTGGAAGAATGCTAAAAACATACGAAGAGATGACCAAGGGCTGAGTTAGGCCAAGGACAGTTTTGACACCAGGCTCCCTGCTGTCAGAGCTCTGATGGCACACACATCCTTCAGAGTACTGTGTGAGTGTGTGTGTGTGTGAGTGTGCACGTGTGGGGCTGGGGGCTGACGTTAGGCTTGTGCATGGTCCTGAGCTCTGCCCCAGCCCACACCCCTCCTCCGCTCTCCGAGTTCCCATCTCACTCCTCATCTCTGGCACCACTGACTCTGAAGAGGAGCAGCCGGGAGACACAGAAGGTAAAGCTCAGGGAGCACAGGCGTGGGGGAGGGCTCGGGTTTCCTGGTGAAGACACAGGAATGTCACTTTTCCATGTTCACACGTGCAGACTGCAAGATGGGGAGCCTGGAAGCAGATGCTGGGAAATCCCTGCAGCTGATTTTCCTCTCTGGGTGCAGATTACACTGCTGCGATTGATCCTCCTGCCTCTGTGTCCCTCAAGGCAGGGTGACCCTGGAGCGAGGTCAGGAACTGAACAGTGTGCTCCCTTCTGTGATGGTGACCCCTCAAAGAGCCTTGAGCTGCCAGCTGGACTTCCATCCCGCAGGCAAACATCAGGACTCAGCCTGTCTGAACCGGAGGACTTGCTCAGTCCCCTGAGTGACCTTAGTTCAGAAAGCACACGCAGAAGCACGCAGCAGGTCACAGGTAACCGACAGGGGTCACCATGTCATACATGGGGTCATATGTGAGCAGTTACACTGGCCTGTTAAGAGTCTGGAACATCCGCGAAGCAGAACTGTCCTTGTCACAGGCTAGTTGTCCGCTCCTGTGCCCAGGAGGACTTAACACACTCCCAGCAGCGCAAGTGCTGCTCAAGGGGCCCAAATCACTATCTGGGACCCTGTCACAGGCCGGAGTTACTCAGAATCGGCAATTTAGGGCCCGACAGATAACTAAGACAGTGTTTCGGGGCAGCTAGACCTGGGGACAGGAAACACCGAGGGGAAGGGAAGCCTCGGTCTCTCGCCAGCAGAGCTCCACACTTCTGCTCTGACCCTCACATTGTGCCCGAGTTCCAACGTGAACCCACCGCACACGAAAGGCCCAGAGGCAGGCGAGTTCCAAAGTGAGATTTCACAAGCATTTTTTAAATAAGAAGGGCAGTCTCACACATGACAGATCATGTGAACAAAGGTGGAAAATGGAGTCTGAAGACACCAGTTACTCGACTCCGAAGCTGGTGGAGCGCCCTGCTCCTGAGCCCTCAGCATCTTACCAGTAGGCCAGGGAGGGGTGCTCTTTCAGCGCCTGGGTGGGCAGAGCTGGCAGCTTCTTCAGGTCACTCCTCACGACCTCGTTGCTGAAAGAGAGAAGGCCAGAGATGCGCTCACTCAGAGAAGCCACTGGGCTTCAGAGAAGATCCAGCCACTGCCCGGTCAGAGCCGCATCTGGTCCCGTTTATGGGGAGGGTGAGAAGAGGGCCACTTTCTCTCTATTTATTTACTTAATATAGATGGGAAGGGCTAGTGCTTAGAGGGCTGGAGGCCGCCCTCACAGGGGGACAGAGCCCAGGGGCCTTGGATCCTTGTGACAGAGGGTCCCCTGGTCCTTATGGGGAGGTGAGGCAGGGTCCTCACAGTAAGAGGCTCCCAGGAGAAGCTCCCCAGGGCTCTGAAGCTGGGTTCACAGCACACCACTTCCTCTGGGCAGAGTCTGTTCCAACAATGCACAGTGGCAGTTTTCTTGGCTTAGATTGACATGTTGAGCAGAATCTGCTGAAATACGAGATCACCTTTGCTTCTGGCAAGACCTGGAAACTACTCTACAAGCATAGAGCAGGCGACCTCACATACCTGGTCCTGGACCTGGCATGTCTTTTCCCCAAACCTGATGTACTGCAGATTGGAAGGACATGAGAGTCCCTAGTCTAACCAGCCTCCTTCAGAGGGTCAACACCTGTCCTGACACAGGCAGACTCGCATTACCCCACACACTGCCTCCAGAGGGGACGCTCTGGTCCTAAACGGCATCCCCTCGCCTCGGCCAGCTGCTAGCTCATTTCATGGCACCCGGCATCTGACCTGCAGCTCTAGCCAGTGCAGTTGGCAGTGTTTGTGCTGCTCTCACAAAGCAGGGAAAATGCTGGCTACCAGGGCACAGAGTGGTGCCACAGAGAGACAGTGAGATGGAAGAGGGGCAAGTAAGTGTGAAGGAAGACACCGGACAGACAGCAGCTCCCAGGCACTGTGGACAGCAGCCCCAACACCAGGCTAAGGGGACATCAGCATCTCCTTGTGTCCCCAGATGTCACCTGCCCCTGGGGAGCACCAAGCAATACTGGGAGCTCACCGCAGCATGACACAGAGTCACGGCAACATGGCAGCTGTCCCCATATAAGGCATCTTTCAAATACGGCTATGATCAAGGACAGCAGTGTTTGGGTTTCCAGCCAGAGGGACAAACTCAGCTTGGGGTTGTGCGGCAGCTTGGCTGCCACAGGCCAGATGGGATGTGTCACCTATGAGTCAGTCAGGTGTCCAGGGAGCCTGCAGGGTGTATGGAAAGCACCACACAGGGTCCCCAGGGACGAGGTCGCGTGTAGACACATGTGCCATAATCTCCGTTATCAGCAGCACAGGCTGAACATAGTTTGAGGGAACTCAGTGGACGTTACCTCATAGTAAACTTAAAAAGTGCTGGGAGTGGAGCCAGTGGTACAGCACTTGCCTAGGTCATGTGAGGCTTCGAGTTCAATCCCAATACAAATGATAAAAACAGACAAGTAACAAGGAGAAAGAAAAAATGTGATAGAAAAAAAAGGAAACAAAACTTACATATATATGGGGTGGGAGGGATGTAGGGCAGGCAGGAGAACGGGAAAAATGAGAAGTCATCATATATTGGTACAAATTATCATTGTTGACTGTGATCATGATGTATATACAAAATGTACTAGTAAAGAATTCAGTTTAAAAAAAACCAGACAGACAAAAAGATGCAACATAATTCTCATCCAAAGGTGCTGACAATTTGGCTGGGAGGCAGCGACAGGTGCATGTAAAATATGACTACCTGGGCTGTGAGGGATTGTGTTAATCCAAACAACACATCTGAAAGTTCAGAGGAAATAAAGGCTCTTTGAGGCTTAGGAGTAGCAGCAGGCTTTGGGGGAAATGTCCCCGGAGAAAAGGGCAGCAATGATGTTTCTCCTCAGGCAAACTCTGGACCAGTCATGGGGGTCCTAGAACTAGAACTGACAAGATGGATCCAAGTGAGGGGACAGTGCAGCCGAAAAGGAAAGTTGGCCCAGAATTTTGAGGCCTTTTAATGCCAGTCTGAGAATTCCAGCTGCTCCAGTGGGCAATAGAACAGTCCCCTGAGTTTTCACATAGTGACTCCTGAGGCTCAAGAAAACTCAGCCCTGAAGTACGACTTGCAACTCCCCTGTCGACTAGTGAGGCACACTGGGGTCGTGTAGGCCCCTCTGCACTGAACTGTAAATTCCCTGAGCACAGGGTTTCAGTTCACAGGTTATCAGTGCGGGGGAGATGCCTTAAACGCGGAAAGACACTTCTACTGGATACACTTTCATGGCACAAAACAGAGCTCAGATTTCAGTGTGGGTTTCCTCTCCATCGCATCCAAAGTGTGTTTAGGGAAGGAAGGAACTAAAAGAGGAAGAGGTCGTTTTACCCACCGAAGCTCATTTGTTGGCAAACAAGTTCCCTGATGACAGCCACATGCCCAGCCTCCTTGCTGGAGCCTGCAGTCCTTCTGGAGCTCCACCAGGCAAGGTTACACAGAAACGCGGAGAGCAGCCACTGGGCTGGGACGCTCTTCCAAACCCATTTCAGCCTGGAAGGGATCCATGGCTTCTGTCCTTTCCCCAAACAAGAACGCAGTAGCCTGCTCTCATCTCCCTGCTGTCTGTAAACAATGCAGGGACTTGGAGGCGTCAATTCCTGTCCACTCGGCCAAACCCCGTGGCCAGAAGCCAGAAAGCTGCCAGAGGGAGCGGTGAGCACCCACCTCCCGGGCCGTACAGGCTGAGCCCCAGCTCCCCAGTCTGCCTTCTTTGATGGCGTCCCAGGGCCAGCGCGATTTACAGCACACCCAAACACCATTCATCAAGGCCATACCCAGTGTTCAGAAACAAAGCAAAAACATCTGCTTTCTGAGAACCTCTTGCCAGACCAAGAATGAAAGTCAGGATTTCTTTATCTTGTTTATTTTGACCAGATTCTATTTAAAACATTTATGTATTTTGTGTCACATACCTACAATCCCAGCTTCTAGGGAGGCTAAGGCAGAGGGATGTGAAGTTTGAGGCGATCCTGGATAACCTGGTGAAACTCTCGTCTCAAAATTAAACATTTTTAGGCCGGGGAGTTAGCTCAGTGGTTCCGGCGCCTGTCTCCCAAGCGCAAGGACCCGGGTTCGATTCCCCGGTAACCACATAACAATACTGGGTGTGGAGACCCACACCCAGCAGCAACCAGTACCACATACCATAGTGCTGGGCGTGGTGGCTCACGCCTGTAATCCCAGCACTCGGGAGGCAGAGGCAGGAGGATTGTGATGTGAGTTGGAGGCTGAGCTCAGGGCCAGCCTGAACCACAAAAGCGAGACCCTGTCTCAAAAAACCTTAAAAAAAAAAAAAAAAAAAAAAAAATTAAACATTTTTAAAGACGGTGCAGCTCAGTGCTAGGGTGCTGCCCAGCACATGGGAGGCCCTGGGTTCTTCCCTGGGACCATAAGAAATATGTATTTTTTTGATATAAGGTCTCCCTATGCAGTTTGGGCTGACCTTGAACTCAGTATGTAGCCAAGATTGGCCTTGAACTTGTAGTAATATTCCTGCTTCAGCCTCCCGGGGGCTTCATCCAGCCTAGTAATTTTTTTGCAGCTATTAATGTTGCCAGCATGAAAAATGATGGGTCAGTGTCCTGGTAATTTTCACATAGCAAGAGGAGACAATATTCCTGCTTTCTGCTGCCTACAACATGGGAGGTTGGAACCGTCTACCAGGGAAAACAGATTTCTAGCAGTATGTCAAATGGCCAACTTGCCACAATTAACAAAAAACAAATTTAACAGTCACATAACTGAAGAAGCCCAAAATTAAACTTGAGAAAATGACTAACAAAGGCCACAGTGTGCTGGCCTTCCAAAAATTAGGAAGTAACTTTTCAGGAACTTCCCCTCTAGCCCAATGTGATGTCTGAAATTTGCAGGAGAAATCTGGGGCTGAGAAAATATGCTTAGTGTGAAAGGTCTTCCTGAAGCCAGCTGGTTTCACATGGCATAAAAGCAAATGAGTACTAAATCCAGAAAACCACACGAACGGAACACAAGGGGAGAGGATGAAACTGAGATGCTGATGTACTGCTCCAGACTGACTCTTTGGGACTTAACGAATGTAATGTATCCTGAGGGTAAACTTCTCCAGGGAAAGGCAGTTCCTAAATAAAACAAAAGCAGGTCCTAAATCTGTCTCCCACAACTCCAAAATCCTAAATGCTTCAGGAAACTTGGAGCATTTCTTAACCTCAGTTTGTGGAAACCTTCCTATCTGAGGCAATGTTTGACCCATATCTCTTCTTGCAGTAGCAGCCAAAGAAAAGGCATCTTTCCAGGTGCAGGGGAGGCTCAGAGCCCCACAAACGTGTCACAGGGGCTCCTGCCCCGGGGACTGCGCACTGGAACTTCTGCCGCTGCACTGACACCTGCAGACAAACCAGAGCACCTGGCTCGCTCACAGTTATGCTTTTTTCTGGTATAGGATTCTGGAGTCTGGTTTTGTGCCATGCTAATTCAGAGATCTTGCAGAGGGGTACAGTGACAGACCCACTAATGGGTTTTGAGTATTTTTGATGCGAATTGTTCAATTTTACGCCTAAAGATTTCTTTACCTGCTAGTGGGTCTAGTTTTCTTAGCGCCAAAGGAAACTTTGGGAATTTCTAATTTAGCTGGAAATGTATACAACTCAAAATAAGTTTTAAGAGTTGTTTCTTAAGTTTTCAATCTCAAGAAAATACCTTTTATTCAAATAGCATGAGAGAAAACAATTGGTCAATTTTCCATAATATTGTCCTTTATCTTGGGAATCGGGATTCTGCAAAGCTGACACACCATGAATGGACCTGTCTGCTAGTCTCAGAATTCACTCAAATATAATTCAGCAAGTGGTTAACAATGAGATAAACTGTCATTACACAACATTACTTTATTCCTTACTTTATGTTTTTACAGTTCTCATAGGATTTGAAGAATGTTACCCTGGAAAAAAAACCATATCTGAATTACTTTTTAACATCTCAAAACTGTGAATTACACATTTGAGAGGGCTAATAAACTTTTGTCCACAAAACAGAGTTTTCTTAATGATTTGTGACTCTTCTATTTACACACTGTGCTTCTACTCTCACAGATTCTGTTCCTTTAAAAGCCAAGATCCCAGCTGCCTCTGCGTCACCTGTGGGGACTGCACACACCCTTTTGTGCTCTTTTTGAAAAAAATAAACTGATACATGAAAATTATGTTAATTTCATTTCTTGCCACAAAAAAGTCTTCTTTGGGCTGATAGCTTGTTTTAAATTTAACACGTGACATTTTCTTAGGAAGTTTTCACTAGGGAAATCCACAGGTTTGAGTGGCATGTTCTGGCGGGCTGTATAAGTTCTGGGCCTCATGTCTATATTCTCAACAAAATGGTGTGTTTCTCACTCATTATTTCAGTCTCCGCAAAGGTATTTCTCGCACCACGTGATTGGTGACAGCGGTGTTCTTGCCAGTGGCACTTACACAACAAACTTCAGTGATCAAAATGACTAAAAATGACTTAAAGCTGAGCTTGCTTAGACGTGTTCTAGTAAAAAGCCCCTGCATACGTGCAAGGTAATGCTGTTCACAGCCCAGTGGCTGGGACTGTGTTTTATAGACTGCTACTTTCAGCAAATCAACTCTCCTTGAGATCTGTCAGTCTGGGAAGAAAATGACCTTGCCGTCTTTTTAATGACAGCATTGATACACGTGTTCACATTACCAAAAACAAAGGGTTTAAGAAAAAAAATTAGCCCCTGGTCTTCTTTTCTTGTCCATCTTTTAAATCTCTTCTTTCTTGGTTATATATATATATCTCCAAGGGAGATCTTACTCTTTTCCTTATGGTGAATGCTATCTCCCCTGGTCAATGAGAAGAAGAAATTCTGTAATGAGGTTAAATTACTCTTCATTTTCAAGACAGAGAAAATGATTTTTTTAAGATGAAAAAGAAAGTCCAAAGTAAAAAAATATTCTTGTTCTAGTCTGTGATTGAGTCCTTCAGCCTGACTTCAAAAAGACTCATAAACCTGGAATTTCCACAAACCAGAAAGCCAGCCATAGTTACTTTAGTTTACAAATATGTTTTTAAAAAAGCCAGACCACATTTTTTTGAAAAGGAAAGAGATCAAGAGGGAACTTTATTTTTGGAGACAAAAGTTTCTTTCTCTCCAGACTGGTGAATCCATAGCAACAAGTACCACAGTGTACAGAAGATAAAATATTAAAAGGTCTCTACACTTTTTACTTCTAATTACTCTCCCAGGGATCTAAGCAGGTGTGGCTTTTGGAAGTTTTTCCAGCACAAATAAATATTCCAATTTGTCTAGTAACATAGAGGTGGAAATCGGTATTTTGATGATGACAGTCATTTGTTTCTATTGACCGAGAATGCATTACTCTGCTTCTAAAAGGATTAAAAAAACCAAAAGAACCTGCAGATTGATATGATTGGGATGAAATAAGAGTTCTTACTGACCTCTAAATTCTTATAAATAAGCTAATACTCTCCCAGGCAGCCCGGCATTTAATTCTAGACAGGTGTCCTATAAACTGCCTGGAGTACTCAGTGGAAAACTGTAATCTCAGGGGTTGCTGTCTTATCTGGAATGGCCCTTGGCTGGTGACACGGGCCTCCTCAACCTCTGTCCTTTCCAGGTGTGGGTGGCTTCCGGGCCCTCCTAAGTCCCGTGCTGGGAGACTCCTGCGTTAGTGGTGGACATCAATGTATCTAGTCCTCTGGGACTGAGAGGCCCAGGGGACAGCCCAGAGCAGCAGGGCTTTACTGATCTGCTTGCAGTAAATATTAACAAAAAAATTCCGTGGTTTTATTAGTCCCTACTAAGGTATATATGGTTCTTCACAGCAAAAGTGCTATGATCTGGGCACTAATGAGCAATGTTCAGCATGAAAGAGTTTAATATTTCAACTTTGCAAAAACATGTTCAATTCTGAACTGGTGTCAGCTGACTGGGGCTGAGGACACGTGAGGAGGTTCTCGGGAGCAGGTGTAGAAGTTGGTCAATAGGGTTTTCTGGAAAGTTCCTTTTAGGGAAAAAACTATAACTCATGTTCTTGTATCTAATGCCTCACTTAGCTCAGTGCAGTAATAAGCCTGTTAAGTTGAATTAGACTGTGATTTAATTATATCAGAATATAATTAATTTCTAATATAATTAGAAAATTTGGATGTCAGTTGATTAAATGGAGTTCACTGTACTGACTTTTTAAAGGTAGAAAATATTTTTCTACAATGGCCCACAATTTTTTTAAAAAGTTTAAACATTAGTGCTGAGAGCTGACAGCCTGTAGGCAACGCCTGCTGGCTGCTAGTGGTCCCAGAGTAGACTCTCTGCTTTTAGACTTGCTGGCCCATCTCGGTTGGCCATTTGCTCCTCCAGCCGCCTTGCTATTCAACTGTTTTTAAACACAAGTGCAGACTCTGCACTTTCTTGAATGTTGACAGACATGAGGGTTTTTTAAAAAGTTTTAATGTATGGATACACAGCAGGAAATGAAACAAGATTACCCATGCTTTGCTTCGGAAAATAATACAAGAGAGAAAACATTATTTTTAGATAAGACTATTTCCTGACCCTCTAACCCACACACACTCATCCACTCTGCCTCAGGGTCTGGACACGGATGGCCTGACTTTCTCTCTGCCACACACAATGCCAATGGATCCTTCTGGGCCACGATCATTTTCTTCAGCCATGCTGCGCCCAGTGTTCCACTGTCAAGTTCAGTAAGACAAGAAGGGAGCATCTCCACTACTGGAGAGAGGAGCGTTACCTAAGAAAAAGCCTCCAGCAGCTGAGGAGCAAATGAGACAGTGCAGAACACAGACACAAGCCCGTAAGCTGCCTAGGAGAGCACGGCATTCTGGGTTGTTGTTATACAGTGCTATTTCTGTTGTAGCCCTTTGGCACTTCCCACTTCTCTTATTTGTAAAAATAGCCTTTTTTCTTTTGTACTTCAAGGAAATTGCACCTGCAATTTGTAGGTTTTTAATACTCATTCCCCACAAGCAGAACCTGCATGCTGTCACTGAAACTGGAATATATAAATAATAGCAGCTTGTACAATTGTATTTTTGGAGGTTACAGATTCAAGACTCTCCCAGGATCTGGAAGAACTATTTTGCCACCATTCATTTAAAAGGTCAACTCAACTTATGCATTTCTTAGCATTGGCCCTGGACCCTGTGTTTTGTATGGCAGAGCCTTCCTCAGGACTCTACATTGCCAAGCTGATGTCGTACTTGATGGATGCTGTCAGGAGAACGCACCGCATTTCCAGGGCACAGTCCAAGTCAAAGCCATTTAGTCACGTATGATTAAGGCTGCAGAGTCATGCATTAATGACGAATAGCAAAACTCATTTTCCATAAAACAAAATTATGAGAATAGCCATGTGAAATACGTAATGTTCAGTCACCATGCCAGACACGGTCAACTTCCATGTTCTGGGGATCTTCCAGATGTAGATGGGAAGAGATACACACAGGGCATTTAAAATTCCTTCTCATATTCCCAAACTGCAGGCCACTCAAGCACTGTTTTTCTTGGACTTCTGACGAGAATTTTATGAACCACAGCTGCTCTGGCCAGCAGGTGTGGACTGGAGACCCCAAGGATAGATCGCCCCGACTTCATAGTGTGGCTCTAATGTGATGAGATAAACTAACCCTTGGATGCAGGGCCTGACCTCCTCACCCGGCAGCTGCAGCTACAGACCAACTGCTGGAGCTACCTCTAACAAATGAGCCACAACCCCTGGGCCACGCTGGCATTCCACAAGCTCGTTAGGGCTGGGCACAGCAGCGGGGCCAGCCCTGCCCCTCCTCCCTGGCGGGCCTGAGGCCATGTTCCCATGATCTGTGGGGCCAGGTGAGGCCCCATCTCTGCCAGGTGCTTTCAAAAAATAATGTTTTGGTGGAGTTTGGAACTGGAAAAGACATCCAAGTATCTTCAAAGTAAGAAGAAGAAATCAGAGTAAGAAGAAGAAACTGGATTTGTGGTTTTTAAGTAGTTTTTCACAAGACTCCAAAAGCCTGGGAGTAGACACAGACTTATCAAAACCACATTCCATATCTAGTAAAGGTCATCAGAAAACACTTAAAAAATACAAACCCAAAAATGATTCATTCAGAATCCAGAAAATGGTGCTTCTTCATCCTACTATGTTCAAGGCTTCCAGCTAAGGCTCATTCGAGTCATTATTCATATGGGTTTAGGGAACACAAATAAACGAGGCCTGACGATCTCCGGCAAGTGTTCAAAAGGAGCTGAGGGGCCTCCACGCTGGACCAGAGCTCAGCAAATGGCAACTCATGTCCACTCCAGACCCTGCCTGTCGTGTGATCTGTGAACCAGGAACAGCTTGTGCACTTGTAAGTGGAGGAGGGGAAAGAAGAAGACAGGAGGAGTAGGAAGATGATTTCATGACATATGGCGGCTTATGCACCATTCCAGTGTCTGTGGCCCCAAATAAAGCTTCCTGCAGCACAGCTCAGCACAGCACAGCACAGCACAGCACCCACTTACTGTCCCCAAGGCAGCCCTACTCACGCCAAGGGGACCAACCGGTCTTGTGGCCTTAAAGCCACAGCACTGACTGGCCCTTTATAGGGGGACTTTGCCACCCCGTTTTAGATGTTCAAATAATGTTTACTTTTGCTGAACATCTGACCGAGGACATGACAGCCTTGGGCTTGTTGACACTGCATTTACAGACCAAATCTGCACGACACAGTACAATACAAATTGAGCCCAAGTCCGATTTATGTTTATTTTTGATCCTAATCTTCGACCTTTCTACCAATGGGCCACAGCCCTAAATTGGGATGCTCGTTTTAGCTTCCTGAGCATCTATCCCTGTGGCCTTAATCCTTAAGGATGAGCTGTCCTGGGCTTTTCCTGAGAGGTGGGCAAGGCAGAGCCCCCATAGTAGTGTCTGTGAGCCCCCAGTGCACTGCAAAGACTCCAGAGAGCGTCCTGCAGGAGGCCCCAGCTTGAGGTCAATGGGCTTCATGGACAGATGGACAGAGTCAAGTACTCGGTTCTCAGGGTCACAGGAGCTATTCCCAGCTTTTGGTGGTTCGGTCTATTTATGTTTTCTCCAAGGCCACTGTCTTGCAAAGGAAGGTGAAATGGGATATTTACACTGTAACACTTCCATGAAATATAATCTCCTATAGGACAGAGGTTTGTCCTTTTAAGGGAGAGGGGTTAAATTGAGGAAATAAAAAGGAGATGTCCACATATTGGTCAGGGCTGCACATTGTCAGTAACCATGTTACGTGTCAGTGGTGACTCTGGGCTCCATGGAGACCCCTGGCCAAGTACCAGCCTCAGCGCCACAGCTAGGTGCGACCTGAACTTTGAGCACAGCCCCATGTAGCCTGTAGGATCCTTCTTTGGTGCTCAATATCCTTGTTGTTGCTGGGTGTCTTAGTTATTTTTCTTGTTGCTGAGGCAAAATACCTAATACTCAAAGCTCAAGGGGGAGAGGTCTATTTCTGCTCACAGCCTGGAGAGGTTTCAGTCCTTAGTCGGGAGCTCCAAGTCCATGTGGTACATGGCAGAGAGGCATCACAGAGGAGAAACAGTCCATTACAAGCAGAAGACAGAAAAAGCAGTGAGCGAGAGGCCAGATCAGCCTCTTCCGTCCTCTATATTGTATCCAGGCTACCGGCTTAGGGTGGTGACAAACCCATCACTGGACTGAGTCAACCCCAGCCTCTCACACTCCAGATCCAGCCGCCCCTGAAAGGGCCCCACTGAGGACCACACGAGGCTCTGGGGGCTCTGGACACAGCTGTACCACTAGGTTCCTTCCTCATCTATTGCTTCAGTGGATAACTTGAGAGTAGAACTCACCATTCACACATATTACTGGTAGGGTAGTTTCTTTTGATAAAAAAGCAACAGAGAACATTTTAAAACAAACAAACAAACAAGCACCTTTTGTAAACTCACCTAGAAAAATCTCCCTTTGCCTCCTGCAGAAGAAAAAATTCAGTATCAGTGAAACATATTCATCCAGTGTTAGTTTAACATACACTGATCACGCAGCTCCTCAGAATAAGTGGGGTACGCTCAGTCCCCTCTGCGATCATCCTGTTTACAGCAGGAATGAGCCGAAGCGGACACAGAGGCACTTGTCACCCCATACAAGACACAAGGTTAAGTTCAGTGAACAACAGCCAAAGAAAGCGACTCTTAGTGGCAAAGTGCAAGCTGTCGCTCTAGTCCCTGGTCTAACTGGTCAAGTGTAGAGCTTCTGAGTCTGAATGCGTATCGCGATAAAACTACTTCCTGGGTCACGTTATGCTTTGAATTGTGAGCTATTCTCCAGTTACACAAGATCTAGAGGAAGGAGCCATAAAAATTTATTGAATCTAGTATAACAGCTTGCACACAGCAGTATTTAAGAAATATCTGAAGGAACAAATTAAGGATACCACTTCCACTTACCTTGCTGTTATTTAGCTAATATAAGATCCACCCCCTCGGCCTATGGGTACTTTTCTTGATCTTTCCAGGGGCATGGGCGATTCTTTAGTTATGAATTCTATCCACTTGGCTTTTTCCAGGGCAGGAGAGGACGCCACATTCAAAGAAAATGGGGTCCTTAAAGGATCCTCCCCACCCCTAGCTCAGGCTAACCACCTAAGCAGACAAATAATGAGTAGACACAGGCCCTGGCTATAGATACTGTCTTATTTTCTTTCTTCTAGGCAGAGCCACTTACCTGTAAAATGTAGGACGCCAGTTCAAACACCACTTCACTATCAACATCAATAAGCTCCTGGAAAGGGAAAACCAGTAAGGATGGTAAGTCTCACATTTAACCACACATTTTTCACAACAGCTTTCTCAAGAGTCTCATCTTCTTTTCAGAGGAGTTTCTCAGACACTAAAAATACTTATCACCATCCATGGTCTCTGGGACAACTGCTTGGAATGACTGGACCCTAACACTGTCTTTAGTCCTTCTTGCAGCTCTCAGCCCAGAGGGGCCAGTGTGCCAGGGCCCACGGAGTCCTCTCCACGTTCAAACCCCACAGAGACATTCAGTAGTAGGCTGTCCCTAGCTTTCCCCATGCACATTCACCTTATTAAGTGCTGGAATATGCTGTTTGATCATTAACTGCATTTTCTCTGTAAATTTGACTTTAAAATGAGTGGCAAGGTTGTTTTGAGAGCAATGTTATAATAGAATTAGGACCTCTTAAGTTAAAAGTAAATTAGACAGAATAAAAATATAGTTCCTCAGTTGCACTAGGCACGTTTCTTTCGCATGCTCATAATTTGGTGTAGCCAGAGGCTGTCACGTTGTCAGCACAGATATAAACATTTCCACCATTGCGAGTGACTCTCCTAATCACGGTTATTACAAAGTCTAGCTCAAAAGTGCTTCTACTCTATTCTTTCTTCCCCCCAAGTGCCACCCCATGCAGCACTGTGGTGTTTGCTACTAATTGCTGATGGGCATGAGTCTCCATGCCCGGCATTGTTATATGCGGTTACCAGAGATCGAACCTGGGCCTTTGTGCTTGCAAGACACGTGTTGGAACCACTGAGCTAAATCCCCAGCCCATCATCCTTGGTTTTTTTAAAAAAATGTATATTTTCAAAATAAATACACAGTTATATGTCATATAAAGATGTTCCAGCAAGATAGGATCCAATAAACTCCTGTGTCTGTAGCAGCACAACTGACAACAGCTTAATCTTGGAGGTGGCCTAAATGTCCATCAACAGATGAATGGATGAAGGAAATGTGGTATTTACACACAACAGAGTGCGATTCAGCCCTAACAAAGGATAGATTTCAACCATTTGGAGGAAAACGGATGCACCTCGAGACCATAAAGCTAAGTGACACAGTCAGACACAGAAAGTAAAATACCAGCAGGTTTCTTTGATGTGAGAAACTCAAAGTATAAATGATTTAAAGAGCAAAATAAGAGATGCGTGATAGAAACAGGGAGGTAGACTTTCAGGAGATGGGAAAAGATCCAGGGATGGAAGGAGAAGGGAGGTTATGAGGGGGAGGATAAGTGAAGAGGAATTCAGATGCAGTATAAATATGTTCCCACTCTCCAGGATGAGTGTATTCATTATGTATCACAAACATGTACTGTATAATAAAAACACAGATATTTCGGCCAATAGTGGGCCACATACATGATGGTCTTGACTATTATAACCACCAGGCGATGTCACAGACAACATAGTTGTGCAAGTACACTTGACAGGTTTGCATAAGGATGAGCTCAATTAAGGTACACTTATCAGAATATATTCCTGTTGTTAAGTAACACACGCGTGTAGCTCCTATCTTTTATAAAAAAGTTTTATTGAGGTATAATTGAAAAAAAACCCCAAACTATATGTTTTATGTTTGATTTGTTGAGTTTGGACCCATGCACAGATCCATGATTCCCTCACCGCAGTTCAAGTAATAAACACATCCATCACCTCTAAAAATGTCCTTGTGTGTACATTAATTTGTGATAAACATACTTCACATGATCTCACCCGATAAACTTACATGTACAATTCTGTGTCGCTATATACGTCTCATGTTGGAGATAGAGGGGAACCTCGACTCCATCCCCATGAAGCAATAAGAAATAGCTGATGTGATACATGTATTGTCTAGGCTAAGGAGAGATGTCCATCTCAATCTTTTTCCTCAGTGTGGTTAGACCACCCTATAGCAGACTAAGCAGAATAGAAGGTGGAAAGGTTACAGCCAGCTAGCCCAGCCCAGGGCTTATAGTAAGTGCAGAAGCCCAAACTCAGGAAGGGACCCGAATAGTCACAGGGCCACAATGCCAGTTATGGGCTGAAAACAACCCCAGCTTTTTACAGTGTACATCTTCCCTTAAGACTAGCACTCCTGGGCTGGGGAGTTAGCTCAGTGGTTCCGGCGCCTGTCTTGCAAGCGCAAGGGCCCGGGTTCGATTCCCCGGTAACCACATAACAATACTGGGTGTGGAGACCCACATCCAGCAGCAACCAGTACCACATACCACAGTGCCGGGCGTGGTGGCTCACTCCTGTAATCCCAGCACTCGGGAGGCAGAGGCAGGAGGATTGTGATGTGAGTTGGAGGCTGAGCTCAGGGCCAGCCTGAACCACAAAGCGAGACCCTGTCTCAAAAAACCTAAAAAAAAAAAAAAAAAAAAAAAGACTAGCACTCCTCCCAACAGTAAAGGCTCAGTATCTGCCACCGTATCCCCAAAACAGTGTCTATAATTGAAACTAGCCTAAGAGCTGCTTTTTGCTTGAAGTTTAAACCAAACTCTGATTCATGAATTTTTCTCATTATTTGAGGGGGAATACAGAATTAGCTTGTGTAATCTGACACAGTGGGGCCAAACAATCCAGCATTTTGAAGAAGGGATATCTTCAGGCTCTCTGAGGTCTAAGAATTTCAGATGGAATAGAACTTTTGATACTGAGCCCCCTTGGAAGTGTGGCCAGGAGAGCTAACCAGGACCGACAAAAATAGGGGACAGTAATTCTTTATGTTTAACCAGCTGAAATAGCTTTCTGGCTGTGGTAATTGATGCAGACTGTCAGTGCTGCTATGCAGAAGAATGTTTGGAGTCGCAGTTCTGGGACTACCAGGCCCCATCAGAATGTAAATCATTTAACAGCGCACAAATGGTTTAACAGACACTCTGTCCAGGGTTTCCACGATTGATCATTTCTCCTCTCACTACTCCACTTCCGTTCCCCCTGATCGACTTCCTAATGAGCTCAGGGTGCTTGTTAGTGGATTGGTATGTGTGCTTTTCTGTCAAACATTTACTCCTACATCGAGCTAACAGTCAAAGGTGGGCTAATGCTTAACATCTGCTGGGAAGTTTACCTGATGTGCAACTCAAAACCAACCATCAAAACAACCCTTTTTAGCGTGAGCACAACCTTTGAGTTCACCATGGAATTCATCTGCAAAATGAAAATGTTTGTGGAGAAGGGAGGGGGAGGAGGGGCCTTTTCTTTTATACAGCTCATTATGTGGTTCAGGAGGCTCTGCTGGTGAATGCTACTGCAGTGTACCAGCTTCTAACAGCACACACTAAGGCCTAAGCTGGTGCAGGCAAGCTTGCTCTCGGTGCAGCTGGCCTCAGGGTGCGGGGACCAATACCTCTCACTGGGTAAGTCTTCACCTTCTCTGACCTTGACCATTTCCCAGGGAAGACCTTACAGAGTTAGAGTCAGAATGTATCCAGGAAGAGAGAAAAGGAGTAGGAATAAAGTGCCACAGACACTGTACACACTTAAAACTCCTGTGGGGAAGAAGCCTGCTTTGCTACTTCTAACCATTCCCATTTAGTACTTACTGAGCTCAAGAATTATCCGATGGATGTCCTCAGAGCAGCTGATGGGTCCTAAACTGTGTGCAGAAGAACCAGTCCAGGGGTGGCGGAAGACACGTGCCTAATTGTTAGGAGAACACTCATATTCCGCAATCTTTTTTTTTAGGTTTTTTTGAGAAGGGTCTCGCTTTGTGGTTCAGGCTGGCCCTGAGCTCAGCCTCCAACTCACAACACAGTAATCCTCCTGCCTCTGCCTCCCGAGTGCTGGGATTACAGGCGTGAGCCACCACGCCCGGCACTGTGGTATGTGGTACTGGTTGCCGCTGGGGTGAGTCTCCACACCCAGTATTGTTATGTGGTTACCGGGGAATTGAACCCGGGCCCTTGCGCTTGCAAGACAGGCGCCGGAACCACTGAGTTAACTCCCTGGCCCCCATATTCCGCAATCTTTTACACTTCACTCTCTCAAATGACTTTTTTAAAAAAAGATTCTGCTGCAGTGGAACAGAGCCCTAGAGCTTCTCCCCATTCCAAAACTTCCCATTATACTTGAGAACTTGAAAAGCTGAGCTCCTTGCAGAGGAGTTGTGAGAAGTTTCCAGGGATCTTCCTGTCAAAAACATGCTGTCATGGGCCGGGGAATTAGCTCAGTGGTTCCAGCGCCTGTCTTGCAAGCGCAAGGACTCACGTTCGATCCCCGGTAACCACATACAATACTGGGCGTGGAGACTCATGCCCAGCAGCAATCAGTACCACATACCACAGTGCTGGGCGTGGTGGCTCACGCCTGTAATCCCAGCACTCGGGAGGCAGAGGCAGGAGGATTGCTGTGATATGAGTTTGAGGCTGAGCTCAGGGCCAGCCTGAACCACAAAGCGAGACCCTGTCTCAAAAAAAACAAAGAACAAAAAACAAAAAATAAAAAACATGCTGTCATATAACATTCAAAAGACGACTACCTTTCTCTCAGCTGACTTCCTGGCAAGCCAGAGGTGGTTTCTTTCATGTGTTTTCTGCTCAGGCAGAGAAAATAAACTAAATAAGACAACAGAGGATATGTGCAGAATCTCTGTGCTTCCTGAGAGCTCTGGGTTTTCCTTCAACAGGAGACAAGGAGGCAGGAGGCAGGAGACGTCTGAGACCTCCAGCTACTCCCTCACGGCCATGTGCAGAGGCAGCTGGGTGGCTTCCTCTGACCAGCTTGGTCCACAGCTCTGTGCAGGGGCCTCGGTGCTCTCAGAGTCATCTAAGAAGGGCTTCCATAGGCATTTTCTGAGCGAGACCCTGGCCTGCGCTCCGGGGGCTGAGGTAGATAGTGGGCCTGGGATAACCTTATTGTGAGACTCACTGTATGATAGACATGCTCGTAGGGAGGAGGCAAAGCCTTTGGCTCTTGGGGCCGTGGATACTGTACTTTGGGGATCTGCTTGCCTTACGACTGAGTACTCTGTGCCATTTGCTTCATCAATGAAATTGGTAAGGATGATAAAATATGGCCACTGAGGTATCTGAGGGAGGAGAAGGCCCACGTCCTCAGCTCCGTCTGCTTCACCCCAGATAAAAGTAGCTAAAGGAAGCAGACCAAGGTCGTCTGTCAGCAGCACAGCAGGTAACGTTACTCTCAGCAAGGCTTCCCTAGTGCCCCAAACCAGCAGCCCGGAGGCCCACGAGCTGGGTGTCACAGATGCTCTGGAGCTGTCCTGAGTCCTTCCTGGCCTTCTCTGGGGCGGGCCTGTGTGTCTTCATGCTCACTGAGAGTTCCGATAGAGCGCATTCCTCCACAGGCAGGAATTACGGGAGGTCTGACTTTCCCATAAGTTGATGGTGACAGAGAACAGGGTTTATCAGCCTGGAGCAGTGGAGGGAATGTCAGTGAGGATGACCCTCGTGGGGCTGCCCAGGACTTTCCTCCTGAACCCTCAAACCAAGTCCCCACCTTTGTTCTCACCAGGACATCGAGAAGTGCGTGTCTCAAGATCTTCATGAAGTCTGTTTCCACTCCCAAGATCTCTGGGTTCTAGTCCCCAGCCTCTGGCAGCTCAGAGTCAAGCCAGTCAGTGGCTCATCTTAGCTGGGCATTGGTGGTGTATGTCTGTCATCTCAGCACTCTGGGAAGCTGAGGCAGGTGGATCAGAAGTTTGAGCCCAGCCTGGGAAATTTAGGGCCTTAGTGAGACCCTGTCTCAAAATATAAAATAAAAGGTGGTGAGGATGTAATTTATTACAAACTTCTTGGGCCAATCTCCAGAAGCTGAGGGAAAGGAACAAGGGACCGCCTTGAGCTTCATTTGCCTCAGCAATGAAAGGGGAAAAATGAGGTTTTTTTTTCTCAATCACTGTGCTGGGTTTGGGAGACGTAAGTGGAGGGATTTCAGAACATTAAACCACACTGGAAATGCAGCATCTGTGATTTCCTTTCTGCTCATGGTATATACAGCCAAAATGAACTCCATAGCTTTGCTCTGATGTTTAGTACAACTTACTGTTGAAAGAAATCTTTAGTAAAGTATTTTAAAAGAAACAGGTAGCTGTGTGTGTGTGTGTGTGTGTGTGTGTGTGTGTGCGTGTGTGTGCGTGCGCATGCGCGCATGTGTGTGTAACTACATGTGTGTACTGGCTGCCATATGTGTATGGTTGGTCTTCTGTGTTGCTTGGCTGGCTCTGAGGTCCCCACCATAGACATTATTTCTGGATGTGTCTGCAAGGTTGTGTTTGGTGTGAGCAGTTTTTGAACTGTCAGACTTAGGAGACATGTTGCCATTAACTCCCACCTCCAAATCCTCCTGCCTGCTTTGAATACACTCCTCCTATCTTCCATGCTACTTTGGGTAGTGGTGCTGGAAGTGCTCCTTCCTGGGTGGTTTTGGTGGCACAGTCATGTCTGCCCCAATGTCCCCATTCAGTTATGTTCATCTTGACTTTGAGGAAAATCCAGAAGTGATGTAGTGAGGGGGCCCATGAGGAAGATGGGCGAGGACACACTGATGTTCTCACCGGGTGCTATTTGGCAGCAGCTGCACTGTATTCTGACCACACCTCATAAAGAAACCCATGAAAGAGGACTCCTAGAACTACTTCAGAGAGTGGCAAGAATGATGAGATAAGTGCTCAGAAATAAAGGAATATTTTGAGGGGAATTAATGGCAATGGGCCTTTCATTGCAAATAATATTTTACTTAGACACCCATGCATTTTTCAGTCAGCCTGTGTATATGCATTTTGTTAGTTTAGGGTGTCTGGAGAGCCCTGACTTGTACGGTGCTTATCATCGAAGTGGGTCAAAATTCCCCGTGTTTAGCTCAATTTGTTAGCTCCTTTCTTGTGGCTCCAACTGCCATGCCTCAGTCACAACCACACTGACTATACGAAGTTGCTCCCAGACAAACAGATCAGAGCATAGGACGAGACTGCTGCAGTCTTGTACAATTTCCCTCTCCTAGCCCTTAGCCAGATCTTCAATAGTCAAGTCACTTCATCTTTGTCTCATGTATCTGCACTTTTCCTTTCTTTTTTCTATTTGCAGTCGCTCTGTGGGTGCATCGTAAATAGCCAGAGAGCTTGTTATTAGGGTGCCTCTGAAATCTGGATGGGTTAAATTACCAGAGCACCTATGAATTGAGAAAAACCACGAATTTCAGGTATGGTCAGAAAAATGCCAATAAATCCCTATTTTTATAGTTAAACCCTCAACATGCTATGTCTCTGGCAGTTATGTAATTTAATTTAGTAAAATGCTGCATATAGAACTGCAATAATTTAATTTAATAAAAATAATGTACAGTATTTCAATCTTCTTCTAGATTGTCTTAAAGTTCTTGTGGTGCTTTGGTTTATCGCCAGAAGCCTTAGAAGGTTCAGAGTGTTTTGGTGGCATCTTAGGATCTTAGGACTTGAAGAACAAAGCCGAGAACAGTTACAGGCATATACAGCAGCCTGTTATGATGTGGGAGTGCTGGTGCGTCTGCTAAGATGAGTAAGAGGGCAGCAGCCAATCAGCAGCAAGTAGGACTGAATAATACTCTCAGATTGGCTACTCACAAGCCTCCTGCCAAAGAAACAATTGCGGAGGATATTTGTGGTTTCTGTGAAATTATGGCGTTTTCACAAATAAATAATAAGTTTCTAAGGAAAAATCCAGGCACAAATGAGGCTACAAACTCTGAACTATGACTTGGCAGGGGTTTACTGTACGCCCTCTGTCCTTGCTTGTCTCTCTCTGTGATAACCTTGCTCCACTGTCCCATTCTTTTGCGAAAAAAACAGATGTTGGTAACTTAGTAGCCTACCTTATTCTCTTTTGTGTTTGTATTTTCTCCCAGATGGCTGTTTCTTTCTCCAGGTGCCCTCTGGGGGCCACCATCTTGTCTTGTCACATGTCTGGTCACTATCTCATCTTGTCACATGAAAGGGCGTGTTTTGGATCCATTTGGATCTCACTGTATTTATTTTCCTTCCTTGTTTCTTCTAACAAAAATACTGATCTCTGGAAGTTCCCAAAGGCCAGTGAGAGCCATCAGGTGGCCCAGGCCCTCTCCCTGAGGGGTCGGTGCACCCCATGTGGAGACATAAAGCCCTTAGTAGGGCCTTCTTCTATAAAAGACACAGGCATCATCCTATCTTTGTCACAGATGTCCATCTACTGAATACATGAGTCTCACATGGGACACTTCGTGGGCTCCTTGGGCTTCTTTCTTCTGCACAGGACACTGCCTTAAGGGCCCAAGACCCGGGTGTCACTCTCTGTAGGCATCAAGACGAGCCAGGGAAAACCATGTCCTGCAGATCCTACTATGTTGTGCCCTTGATCAGTGGGAAAAGTTTGATGCCTCCCATTTTAAAAAAGACACAGCTTATCTACCACTACAATATGGCAGGACATCGGTGACCTGTCCCCAGGAACCTGAAGAGGTGTGGTTCACTGATGAAAATGACCTTGTTCAAGGACACTGAAAGGCAGGTTATGCAGTTGTCATTTTACAAGTCATTAGGCCAACTCTCCTCAGGGATCTTTGCCCAAAAAGCAGAGCTCATAGCTCTTACTCTGGCACTGATATTAGGAAAAGACAGAAGCGCTATATCTATAGACTCCAAATATGTCTCCCCGGTGGTGTACACCCATGCAGCAATCTGGAAAGAAGCTTGCTGACTAATAAGCAACCATTTATAAAATGCAATCTGGAAATTCTACAACTCTCCCTAGAAGCAATTTGCCTTCCCAAGCAGGCTGCAGTCATGCGTTGTAAGGAATCCGAATAACAAAAAAGCTGATGGGAAGTAAGAAGGCAGCTCTACCTTGGCCTTATTCCTAGTTCCCAAGGAACCATACTGGTCCTTCCTTAAGGGATACAGTGAAAAGCTATAAAAATCCTACATGAGAAATGGAAATGATCACTAGAATTTTTATAGGACTAGAAAGGAAGCTATTTGCAAGAACCTAGGTAAGATCTGAGGCTGCTTGTCAGAAAGGAAGATTCCTGTATTGCTCCAGATAGAGATAAGTCAGGCA
The DNA here is from genome assembly GCA_004026965.1 of Petromus typicus. Taxonomy (NCBI): domain Eukaryota; kingdom Metazoa; phylum Chordata; class Mammalia; order Rodentia; family Petromuridae; genus Petromus; species Petromus typicus. Next base: position 96,977 of record PVIR01002627.1, read on the forward strand.
CTAATGACCTTAATTAATTGTGGCTTAAAGGGCCACCTGTATTGAGGCTCCTATTTCTAATCAGATCCAGTATGTAGATAACTTCGCCAAGGCTATGGCTTTCTGGCTCTCAGTTTATCTAACTTCCCTTCTGCGATACTTTTGCAAATCTGATCTGCAATTCATATTTGAGTTCTACTTCCCCAAGATAATAGTAAACTTCTTGCCATTGAACAACGCAATAGCCACTAACTCTTTTCTTACTGTGTTCTGACAGGTTTTCTTTCTCCAACCCAGCCAGTGAGCCACAACTCCCCGAAGTGGTTGGAAAGTACATAATCCCCAGTAGTAGGGCTATGGGCCCCTTCTACCAAAAGAAACTATAGGAAACTGAGACTCCCACTCCTTCAGCACCCCATACAGAATTCTGGGAACATAATTTCAGGGAGGCTGAGCCAGGAGATTAGGGGGTGGCAAAGTTGGTTGAGGAAGTAGATATGACTTACTGATTATCATAAGCTATCTCTAGGGCCCCGCACATGGGCATCTCATGAGAACTCCAGCAAGTTTCAATAGGATGGCTGAGATCTGACCTTAGCCTGAGGAGTGGGTGATATAAAAGGATGGGCACCCTGAGTGTTTTCCACTATGTCCTTTATTGCATGGTGGCTGCCCTCACACTGTAGGGTGCACTTCCTTTTCCTACTTCTCCTTGGCCCAGACTTGCTCCACAATTTGCTATTGTCAGTGTGCATTTTCTGGGTTTATTGTTAAAAAACATACATGAGGTTGATAGCAGCACATGAGGTCATTCTGACTAACAACTCAGGTCACCCAACCTAAATCAAGTAACCACAAAATTAACCATCTGAGGAACCAAATGGAAATGGGAATTTTGAAAACTGAAAAAAAGATAGCAAAAATTAAAATAACCCATAGAGGAGATTAAAGATAATACTGACAATATTTCCCAGAAAGTAGAATAAAAATAGATGGAAACCTGGAGAGATAGAGTAAAGGGATGAGGCTGGGAAGGACAGGGAAAGAGATGCCAAAACAATGATACTAAAGACCCCTAGACTGGAAAAAGAAAACCGGGCTTCAGGCTCAAAGAGCCCACTCCTTACCCAGCATAATGTATGTAAAGACCCACGATAAGCACACTGCTGAAACTACAGAATAGAGAAGAGACCTCAAAGACCCAGTGTTGGAGGGCGGCGGAAGTGTCATGTACAGTGGGTGGGACAGTGCACTTCTCCAGAGCTCATGATATTCTGAGTTACATCTTCATTCCCAGTTACTGCATCCAGTCAAACTACTCCTGAGATACGAAGGCAGGATGAAGACACACGATGACCCCAAATTTTAGTTGTCAGTGTATATTTTCTCAGTTTATTGAAAGATGTTTTCCAGGGAAACAATGGTATAAAACAAACAAACAAAAAAAAAAACCAGAAAAACAGGATGCAGGAGACAGAGGCCTAATTCAAGCAGTGGCGGTGAAGACCAGACAGGGAAGCAGAATGCAGAAGGTGAAAACAAGAGGCCAAGTTCAGGCCAGAGCAGGAGGGCGGCATTCCAGGCAGGAGGCCCCAGGGATATCTGCGGAAACCAACATGGAACCAAAGAGAGAACTGGTTTCCTCACATTCGAATTAGTGATGGAATACATTTTAATCTGTAGACTTTGGATAAAAGCAAAAGGCACACAGAAACTAAACAAGTGAAAGCAAGGCAAGTATTCCCTTTAGGTAGTAAAACAGCCATTGTCCTAAAAAGGAATCACAACCACAGGATATGACTTGGATTAGTCACAGAAGCATCCTGCTGCTGAGTCTTTGGCCCAGGACGCTGCTAGGATCCTGTGAGGAAACAGGCGGATGTGAGGGATACTTCAACCCTTGCCTAGCCAAAAGACAGTTCAATAAATCTAACCAGACAAATCAAGGAACTTCCATGACATCAAATTAGAAATACAGAGACAAATACTGGCAGAAACAGTTACAACTGTTCACAATGGTAGGACTTTGATAGGGGAGGAGGAGGAATATTTTCACAATCATTTAACTTTTAAACTACATCACATGTTACTTTACAAAAATAAAGCCATGCTGCTGGAGATTGAACCCAGGCCCTTGCAAGCCTAGGTTTTACTGAGCTGCACCTTAGTCCCTGACACAAACTAATCTTACTGCTTTCAAATATCAACAAAGTGTGTCTGTGAGGAAGCAGGATCCGTGGCTTACTTTACTTGGATTTTACCCCACCATAGAAATCAGTTCCCAGGAAACAGTCAAGGACCCAATGTTGAACTTCAGGTCAACTACAGCTCAAGTCAGTGCACACCACAGGGCCCTGGCTGCCCCACCTTCTGGGCTCCCCAAGACCTCACAGTGCCAGGACACAGCTCAATGCCATGCCTGGGACAGAGCTGGGCACCAGTCTTCCTAAGCAGGCATCAGCTGGGGCTTCAGGGGAAAACAGACATGGCGCCATGGTGAGAGGTGTTCATGTTTAGTTCATTTTAGCATATGGCAGAGCTGGGAAGGGGCCTTAGTCCATTCTAGTAAAAACCAAACTCCTCGTCACTCTGCCCCATGTCCCCTCTTTTTTTTTTAGGTTTTTTTTTTTTAATTATCTTTATTGGTACATTAAATATACACATCATGATTGCACTCCATAATGGGGATTTGTACCAGTATAAGACACAACTTAATTCTCATTTTTTCCCATAGCCCCACCCACCCTACCACCCCCCCCATATATATAAAATTTGTTTCCTTACTTTTTTGTTACAATCTCAACATTGTCCCCTTTC